>JARHVA010005431.1:890000-1065000 GCA_037957365.1 Torreya grandis
AACGGTGACAGGTGAATGGAACTCTCCACTAGGAAACCAATTTTCTATGTCTTCCTCTTGGCCTTTTCTTCTTCTTGTTCCAAGGTAGGATGTGGTCTTCAAACTGGAAACCATAACTCCTTGCTCTCTTGGTGAAGGATTCCTTTGCCTGATTTTGATTTGCAACAGCATGGTCCATTACCATAATTGGTTATTCTTCTGATTCATTCCAACACATGATTGGATTGTCCACATCAAACTCCTAATAAACTATCAGCTTAGCATCTCCTTTGATGTGAAGGAGTTTGACTTCTTCATCTTGAGCAATCTTCAATTTGAGTAACAGAGATTTGCATTCAGCTATGTTGAAGGTGTTGCTGACTTGAAAATTGCATGAAGAAAGAATATTTCCTTGTGGAGATATCAACATAGTCCCAACTTCTTCATTGGTGGAAGAATTGTTGTCATCATCAGAAGCTGATCTCTTATCAGATTTCTCTTCATTAGAGATGGAAGATCCTTCCTTGTTTATACTAAAACCTACTAATTCTTCTGATGCCTTGTTTGGATCAAATCTTGGATTACTAGTTATATGACTTTTACCAGTTAAGACATGAACATCCTCTATGGTCAAGAAGTAATTACCCCTACCTGAAGGCTCAAATAGAATTTGAGCTATAGGGGCCGACATTTAGGTGACCACAATTTTTACCTCAGACAGGTCCGCACCTGGTTCTCCATCAATGTCTAATTACTCAAGATTGGCTTGTAGGGATTCAAACTCAGTCATCTAGGTTTTGTATTTATTGACATGATTAATCATGTCAAATGATTAGAATGGGCTTGGAAGAGAAGATTGGAGTTCATCCTTTTGATTTTAGGGAGGGGGAGGACTGCTTTGCGAAGTTGAAGTAGAAGGTGTAGAGATGTTTGATGTACTTACTTATTTGGTAATCACTAGGTCCTTTGATTGAAAAAGAAGAAGGGTTCTCTTCTCAACAATTGAAATTGTTGGTTGGGGTTGCTCCTCTGTCTTGTCTTTATCGGCCTACTAGGCAGACTGATTCTGGGACCTAGTGAATACTGCATATGATCCTTTGACTACTTCACCTTCACTTCTGATTTCATCCTGGTAATTCAGGAAACCAATGTGGGAGTCATCAGTTGATTCTTATAGATCCTCCTTGAAGAGATCAGTGCCATTTTCTTACTCTAAATTAGGCTGGAAATAGGAAACATGCTCTATTTCCAGATATTCAACTATCGAGTTTGTTGGAGGTGCTTTAAGGGCAGGATTCTTCTATGGAGGAGGAAGATGATTTTCTTGCCCTTGACTTCTAGCAGCGTTGCCTTGATATGGATGATTAGGGAATGTCCTCCTTGGTATATCTTTATATAGAGGAGCAAAAGACATACTTGGTGCCATTTGCCTTTTCAAGGCTAGCAATTCATTTGCCAGATTTTGCACCATTGGATCAGTGGTGCTTGTAGATGAATATTCAGAAGATGATGAAGCTTTATTTCTATTAGGATCTCTCTTTATCTTTCTTACCAAGATAAGGTCATCTTCTAGCTCAGTAACCAAGTCTTGAGTAGCCTCAAGGTTTATGTGTCTACCCCGTCTCAATAGAAAACTCACTTCAGGCACCTGTGAATTGATGAAGAAACACATGAGATTTTGAGGTGTCAGATGGGTGATCATGGGAATCTAGTGCCTCAACTTGTTCAACCTGGTAATGAAGTCCCTCATAGGTTCATGGGGCTCCTTCTTCATCTATGTGAGCTAGGCTAACAAGGCATGTGCATCTTCTACGGGCTTTAATCTTGATTTGAACTTGGTTTTAAGTGTATCCTAGTCAGTCACTGATCCAACTTGCAGATGGTAGAACCAGTCTGTAACAACACCTTGTAGTGTCTCCACAAAAAGCCTGACTGCCACATCTTTAAATTCCACCCCTATCACACCATAGGCTATGGTGAAGGCTGCAATGTGTTCATCAGGGTGGACTCTTTCATCACCAAAGAATTTGGGGAAATTCTTCCTTAAACTGAGTGGTAGCTCATGCAGGGGTGGAGTTAGATTAAGTGGGCCAAATGATTTACCCCAAGGGCCTCAAAATGCCATGATTAGATTATGAACAATAGGGATAACACATCTAAGTGGAGTTGCCAGATTACAATACAAAAATGGAAAAGGACTAGTTTAGCTTTAGCTTGAGGCTTCAAACTGTGCACTCTTTCCCAGTAGCTCTAGTTTTGCAGACCAGATAAAAAAAATGGAGGTGGAGGAAGATGGTAATGGATGAAAATGGTAAGGCTATAAATGGATAATAGGTAAGACCCAGATGGGAGTCACCAAACTCTATAATGGATAAGGTGATAATGATAATGGGTAAGACATAGGTGATGTTTCAATCTAAAACATGAGGTTCCAAATTGCACAAAATTACTATGTCCCCAGTGGAGTCGCCAAAAACTATTGGTTGAATATTTTGTCGATCAGTCTACTGATAAAAAAAATAGGTCTGATTAGCCAAAGTAAGAAGATTAGTCATCCAAATGTGTAGTTTTACCACATCAAAAAGACACTGATCTCTCCTCTCATCAAGGGGAGGTTCCCTGTAGGTATGCTATATATATATATATATATATATATATATATATATATATATATATAGAAAATAATACTCATGGGTGGGAAAAACCATCCATCTCTTTTTCTTTAGAGATGATGCGTGTAGATCAAAGGAAAAACTCAGGGGAAATGACAGACAATACTCCTCTTCTTTCTGAAGTACTATTCAACAAACCACAAGAATACTCCTGGCAGTAACAACAAAATGTAGCAAAGGATGTAATAACCAAAAAATTGAGATGCAGCATAAAGTCTTCACCTAGATTGCTCAAGAGTAAGATATGAATGACAATGAGGGCACAAAGTCACCTCAAGGTCCTTTACATAGAAATGAAAAGAAAACACACTAAAGGCAATTATGGGGGCACAAAGTCTCTCTACATTTGACTCTTTAGGACACCTTCTTGACTACTGTCACTAATTCTGCTTGTTGAATTAAAGGAATAGAAGATATATTAAAGAAAAAGACATAAGAATAATTTCTTCAATAATAAAGATATTACAACACAAAGTCTGAAAAACCACTTACTTTCTTATTCCAGTAACAAAATATGATCGACAATCTGAGCTCAACGTCTCAGTAATGCCTTATAATTTGGGCAGAGTTTCATTCTAATTGTCAAAAAAGAGCTGCTTATTACAATAGAAGAAAGTCCCTTATATAGCCTCTTCAAGAACTTGGGAACAATCAATACATCATTTTGCATTGGAATCTGTTAAGAAGACATGCTAGAACTTAGGAGCACTTTACCCATTTGATTTTATCAATGCAAGGAAATAAGTCATGCTTATTGAAAGTTTGTAACTTTCAATGTCCACTTGGTGATCTGATCTTATCTTCATTGTTCCTCCTTATCTGGTTAATTGAATCAAGTCCTAGATTTAGTTTACTATTATGTTCCTTCTCCACTTCTGCTGGTCTTGGCTTTAAAATTTGTGAATGTATTCTAGTCTATATGTCTGTATGTTTAAAGGATCAATAGCTAATTCACTATGTTGAATTTGACATTTTTGAGCATGCCATTCCTTAGTCTTCTTTCAGCTTTCAGCTTGGTATTTTTTAG
Source organism: Torreya grandis (assembly GCA_037957365.1). Classification (NCBI taxonomy): domain Eukaryota; kingdom Viridiplantae; phylum Streptophyta; class Pinopsida; order Cupressales; family Taxaceae; genus Torreya; species Torreya grandis. Next base: position 893,679 of record JARHVA010005431.1, read on the forward strand.
ATTGGACTTGCCCTTTTGGGCCTTGAGAAATGACCAATTTTGAGTTAGAATAGCCTCCCGCAAGGATATCTATCCTTCGGTCAGTCTTTAAATGGTGTTCTGGGCTTCTTTGGGTGACCCTTCAGATATTCTCCTGAGCTTTTCTTACGCTTCCTCCTGCAGACATTTTCCCTAGGGAACATTTTTGCAAACAAAAAGTCTAGGGAACCAATTTTAAATGCCTTAAACAAATCTAAAAGAATTACCTTTTGGCTTCCTTAAAAATGACCCTTCCAAAGGGTGCTTTTATTGATTAAGTGTCCTCCACAAGGGCACTTTTTATTCAGGAAGCTTCCTTTTACATTGAACCGCCCCTTTGAACTTTGGCGATGAACCATTCTATTGAACCAATCGGTTGAACCAAAAATGGTTCAAGCCGATGGTTCAATTTCAATGAATCAAGCTGATGAACTAAGCATTAAATCAAACATTGAACTTGCCTTTGAACCATGTCTTTAAACCAAAATGTTGAACCTTTTCATTGAACCAACTGTTGAACCAAGTTTTGGTTCAACGGTTTAAACAAAGCTTTGAATCGACTGACAAACCATTTGATTGAACCAAATAATGAACCAAAAGTTGAAACAAAGCAGATGAACCAAATGTTGAAACAAAGAATTGAACTTGCTATTGATGCTTTTCTAATGGAAATTCTTGCAGAAGTCGTGAAGCCCGTTGAACTTGTAGAAATGAGCCTGTTTGTAGAGTCCGTAGATTTCTGAAAAGCTTTAAAATATGAGGAATTTGAAAGCCCAAGACAAATTCTGGAAAGGGAAGAGATAATTTTGGTCTTTAGGACCAAAATAATTCAAATGTTATCCCAAAAATAGTTGATATTTTTGGGGGATAACAAGATCTATATATCTTTGCATGAGTAGTTATGGAGAGATCATAGTGGGGGCCATTGATCCATTGATAGCATACCATAGTTGGTCATAGTTATAGATAGTGAGATAGAGTGATATGATGGACTTTAGAAATGCAAGATTAGGATATGGGTAAGTATATTGGTGGGCCTGATAATGGTTGATGATAATGATGATGTCATATGCACCACCATGCACATGGAGATAAATAATCATTGTCAGTTTGACTATGAAACCATGAGGCATAGGTTTAGGATCCTATATTAGGAGGGAAATAATAGGAGATAGATGGCATAAATAAGGATGAGGTAGAGGACATGTTATAGAGAGCATCCATGTACATGACATAGATATTACTAAGTTTGAGGATGTAGAGATTTTATGTGAAGTAGGTGTGGATGTGGGTGGAGATATAGAGATGTGAGTGGATACATAATAGGGAGGTGGAGAGGATACTCCATTAATTTTTATTAACAGTGAGGGTGATAGGGATGGAGAGGGAATATCAATGATATTAGTACATGTCACACATGTAGATAGAGGAGATATGGTTGGTCCTTCACACATAGTTATATATTAATAGGATCAGACACTTATTGGTAGACACCATGAGGAGATCTGAGTTATTGATGGGGAAATTATAGGGTTATATAGGGAGGTATCAATATTATAAGGAGATATGGATAGTAGAGGAGGTCATGTATCTGAGATTAGATGTTTACAAGTCGAAATGGATGGGTTTCAAGCTATTGAAGAGAGATTAGAGTGATATGTTATTGTTAATGATCTAGGAGTAGTGACACATGATGTGGAGACATAGACCCTAGATTACATAAGATTGACATAGAGGTATAGATATAAAAGGGATATAAAGAGGATAGAAATTGCATAGGTTAGATTTTTTAATAGGATAGGGCCAAATATCCACACTAGATAGGGTTATGAGAGCCATGGAATAGGCTACATACTACAAGAGTTTATATGAGGATGCCATTCCATGCACTCAGAGGTCACATCCTTCATGGATTATTCATTTAGATGATCTATGTCAGGTTGATCAATGTATCCTATAGAGTTAGAGAGGTATGTGGGACATGTTTCACATCACATGATGGGTCCTCTATGAAGCACACTACAACATGATGAGTTGAGTTTGAGATTAGACACTCAATATAAGGGGTAGGGCAATACTTGACATAGTTTTTAGGATGGATGTATCTATGTATACATATGTTTATGGTGTATATTTTATATAGACACTCTATATTTTAAGATATATACATTATTTTTATGAGAATTTTACTATTTTGATGGAACTTATGGACTGTTTATAGAATTTGTATTGAATTTATATTATTATTAGTTTCATTTATACATGGTTGATGGATAGATGGATATGCGTAGTACTAGTTATACTTCCTACATTTTGATTCACCCTAGCATATGTTAGTTATTTTCATAATTTTATTATGGATTATGACATGTATGATTTGATTATGGAGTCATGAATAATTGTTTTTAGATAGCTTCCTTGTTTTTTAATTTTTCCTTGCATTGTATTTCCACTAATAATGAGTATTGAGCAACCTGATATTTAATATAGATTAAAACACATTACCACCAATGATATTAAATAATCATGATGAATGTTGATGTTTTAGACATATGGACTGAGAAATAATAAATTCTGTAAATCAAAGTACATCATGATATAGATAAATCATAACCATACTATGGTGCAATTCACAAAATAATCTTGACATAAAAAAAAACAAAAACATAAAAAATTCAAAGATATAAAAAATTGATTATTCTAAATTATGTAAACACACGAAATTACAATAAAAAAAAAATTTGGGAAAATAAATACAAATGATATATAAATAATAATTAATCTTCTAGAAAAACTGTGTAAATTTTAAATATCGATGCATTTTAGATCCACTTTTGTGATCCTTCACTAGGAAAATTATTTCCTTGATGAAGGATCATAGAAGTGGATCTAAAATGCATCGAGATTAAAACTCTACACAGTTTTTATAGAAGATTAATTATTATTTTGTATGGACTATGGAAATATCATATCTTTGATATGTAAATAAACAAACAAAGATTAAATGGTTTAAAAATGAAGTATGCAATGATGTAAGATTATCAAAAGGACTAAGAGATAAAGAAGATAAGTAAAGTAGAATAGCCAATGATGGATAAAGTAATGAAAAACAAAATAACCAAGATAAGTGTGAAGGATAGAAAAATATAAGTAACCAAATTAATGGATAAAGTTAGAAAGAAGATAAATAACCAAATTAATGGTTAGGGATAAAAAAGATAAATAACCAACTTATTGGTTAAGGATAAAAAGGTTAAATAACTAACTTATTATTTAAATATTAAAATATGAATAATAAAAAAACTAAACAAACAAGGAATCAAGTAATGAAAACCATGAATAGGTAGTCAATACCTAAAAATATAAAATAAAAGACTTAACATCCTAAGCAAGGGTTTGAGACATTTGGTAGTAAAGATCCATGATAATAATTAAACAACCAAAGATGAAGTATAAGAAGGAATGCATGAAAATACAAGTCCACTTTCATGGAAATGGATGATGGGGAAGGCAGTGGCTGAGCTAACCCTAAATACCACATGTCTTTAAGTGTTGCCTACATAATCCACCCTAGACAAAGTTTATGTGGGGATATTAGGCCAAATGTAGTTTTCCCAACATAGGAAGTGATCATAAAGTTGGTGATTGATAAATATTTGAGTTTTAGATGAAAAATATGTGTGATTGACCCACCAAAAAAATGTGAGTGAACAATATTGGAAGATAGTTAGGATGGTAAATGTTCTTGATAAGTGTTTATGTGTAGTTTTGGATGTTTTTTGTGTTTTTTAATTTTTGTTTCATTTTTTTAAAGATAGATGATAAATTATTGTGACAAATATGGTAATATATAATATATTCATCTATCATGAGTATGGATGTAGGTTCACAAGTAGAAGTATCAAACCTTAAGAGAACATGCTATAAGACAAGTGATGAACAAATGAAAATAATGAAATATACAATGAACTAATGAAACAGGGTGGCCCCAAGTAACTAGGATAAATATAGACAATGATTTACACATGGCACTATAAATTTGGTTTTCACCAAGGTACTTACCCAAAATGCCAGTAAACTGGTTTTAACTTTTTGACAATCTATGCTATTTTTCTAATTTTTTTAAAGTTTTTTGTGGTTTTGATTTATTGATTTATTTTAAATATCTAGTATATTAATAACAACATATAGAAATTTTTTTGGCATATAATCTCTTAAGGTTCATGATGTTCATTGGTTCATCAAGTTTCTATCCATTTTCTATAGCCTATATGTATGCTCTTGATCCATACTAAACAATGATGACATATGGGCTCAACCAATTAGGCTTAAAATTTAATTTTTTTTCTCTTTTGGAATTTGTATTGCATTGGTTTTCCTTGATAACATGATCTCTAATTTTAAATTCCCTAGATTTTATCTATTGATTATAGATACAATTAAGGTGATTGTGGTATGCTTGTAAATAGTTTAAAGCATTAAGTCTTTTCTCATCTAGAATGTTGAGTTCAATGAGACATTAAACATGATATGATTCTTCATCAATTATTTATTGTAAGGATATACATAAATATGGAACCATGACTTCTATTAGTATAATAGACTCACTACCATATACAAGAGATAGTACAATGATAGTACAATATGCACACATGGTAAGATATAGATGTGTATTCCAATCATGACTGAATTCATTGACAACTCATTTAAAGATGAGCAAAATGCTATTATTAGTTGCCTTAGCTTGACCATTACCTTGCACATAGTGAGGAGTGGACCACTTATGGTCGATGTGGTAAGTTTGACAAAGAGCCTTAACATCTTTATTCTTGACTCATTTCCATTATCAGAAATGATACTGGAAGGGATACCAAAGTAGTATACAATGTGGCTTAAGATAAATTTGGTAATTTTATTTCTAGTTACATAAGGGGCATTTCCTCAACCCACTTGGTAAATTACTCTTTGCCATTATAATATGCTTATGAACACCATAAGAACTTGGATATATTTTTCTAATGAGATCTAACCCCCATGTGGAGAATGACCAATGTGTAGTAATAGGTTGTAGAGCTTGTGATGGGCTCTGGATAAGGTTCCCATATTTATGATAAGGTATGTCTTTATTAACATAAGCACATGAATCAGATTACATTGTAGGATAATAATAACCTACTCATAAAAGTTTCTTTTTGAGGACCATGCCACTTGAATGTATCCCACATATTCCATCATGGACTACCCTGATTTCCAAAGTAGATTCTTCATAATTCAAATAGTGTAACAAAGTTATACAAAATCCTCTATGTTATAAGGTGTTGCTAATAATGGTGTAGTGAGAGGTACATTGAATAAAAGACTTGCATTGATTATGGAATAGTTTATATTGTATGGTATTATTATGAATATAGGTATAGATTTTAGATTAGTAAGGAAAAGTGGGACAACTACCTCATAAAACTATTTTTGAATAGAGTATATCATAAGTTAGTACCATCAAGTAGTCAACCAAATACTAGTTACGTTTTATGCTTAAACCAAGTAGCAAACTAATGGTATCCATGTTATATAATGCCTTGATGTTGATTCTTGACACTTTTTTAAATTGGATGAATTCAAAATACAACTTTAAACTATCCACCATTTACTTATAAGGGATCAACTTATCATCACAATCTTTGAATTCATTGGTTACTTTATTAATGATAATCTTAGAATCGAAGTATGTTGTATTCCCCATGGGATTGCCATTTTGAGACTGAATATAAGACCTTCATACTATTTTATGTTATTTATGCAAGGGAAATCAATTTTCAAAGCCTTGAGATTACAAATTCCATCTAGTGTGATTAAAAAGATAGCTACCCCTGATTTGTGACTGCTAAGGGAACCACAAAAGAGCAAATACCAAACTAGAGACTCATCTATGGATATTATTGATTCATCCTAAAACTTTGTAATAAAAGGTGCTTTGTTATTGAGAGGTGATTCAACCAAGACATCTGTTAAGACATGTATTTTATTTTATTTTTTATTGGCATACTCTAAATCAAACTCATTAACAATCATATCCCACTTAGCCATCTTACCAGTTAGATTTGTTATTGATAAAAGATATTTAAGAGGATCTATCTTAGTAATTATCTTAGTTTGATTGATGAGCATATAATGTCATAATTTTTGAGAGGAAAAAAAACTTCTAGACATGCCTTTCCTATTTAAGAGTAGTTGAGCTCATAAGATATCAAAGTCTTGCTTAAGTAATACATTATTCTTTCTTTCCCACTATCATCATGTTGTGCTAATAATGCCCCCAGTGTAAACTGTGTAGCTAAGATATATAACAGAAAAGGTTTATCAGTAATAAGTGGCATTCATACTAGTGGATTGGAAACATATTATTTAATGTTATCAATTTTTTTTTTACAATTATCATTACAAGTGAAAGGAGTGTCATTTCTCAAAAATGTGAAAGTGTGACAAATGTCTACAAGTTGGGATATAAAACACTTGATTGCTTGAAATTTTCCTTGTAGACTTCTAAGTTTTTAAAGATTCTTTGGTGGGGTCATATCTATGATAGTTGGAACTTTATATGGATCAAATTTTATGTCATTTTATGAAATAAAGAAACTTAACAACTTTCTTGATGTCACGCCAAAGACAAACTTCTTAGGTTTCAATCTCATTTTATACTCTCTCATGCATTCAAAGATATGGAGAAACACTTAAGGGTGGTCTTTTCTATATTTTTACTTTGAAATAAATATTTTCAAAATAGTCTTCCATAATATCATGAATCATATCATGGAAAATGACAATCATTACCTTCTAATAGGTAGCTTTAGAAATTTTCAAACCAAAAGGCATTACTTGGTAGAAAAATGTTCCTCAGGGTGTTGTGAATGTAGTTTTGTGTTAGTCTTGAGAAATTATTTTGATTTTATTATATCTTGAAAAACCATCCATCAAAGATAAAATATCATGAACTACATTTAAATATATGATCATGCCTACATTGGTTAAGGCAAAATCATGTTTTGGACATGCCTTGTTGATTTCATGGAAATATATGCAAAATCAAATCTATTTTTATTTTTTTGTTAATGGTAATATGTTGGATATTCAATCTCAATATTCAAAAGGACAGATGAAACCAGCTACCATTTATTTCTTCAGTTCCTCTTTCAATAGTAGTGTAATCTTAGGATGCATCTTATGGAGTTTTTGTCTAATTGGTTTGGCATCTGGATGTACAAAAGATGATGCACTACTAGTTCTTGATAAACCTCTAGCATATTTACATAAGAACATGTAAATATGTTAGAGAATTCATGAAGCAAAAGTGTAAGTATGTCCCTATATATTGAGTAAGAGATATTTCAAGTTTTACAATTTTGGGATCCTCTTTTATTCTAATGTTCATAGGAATAGTTTATTCAACAAGGAGAGTTGATTCATCTTTATAATTTGGAGATGGTGAAGGAAGATGAAAATATTCCTCTAAGTTTGTCTGATTTGATGTAGAAGTTGAATTGATATTATGATGTAGTTGTTGTTCACCAAAGTATGTTGAATCATCTAACTAAATTTCAAACCCTTTCTTGTGATCATATGTTACAATCTAGTCCCTTATTCTCAAGAATTTTTAAATATCCTCATCATTCTAAAATGATCAAGCATAGGTGTTTTGTGTTCATCCCATTTTATGATGGATGGATATATTAGATTTAGTGTAAGAATGACATTCTCATGAAAAAGGTTGGTGAGGGAAAGGTCTTTGAAGTGGCTAAACACAAAACTTGTTTCACTATCTGAAGAGTCAACCTCTGACTCACTAGAACAATAACTTTGAAAAAGTATGAGATACACATTGAACATGTATACAATTAGAAATGCATCATGTCTATAAATCAATTATAGATCAAAGAAGATAGAGCATACCTACATTTCTGATTGGGAACACATTTGTTAAGTAGGAGCAATACCAATATGAGGATATACTAGACCCAATTAGGTGATCATTTATCACAATATACGATGCTAAGTAGGGTTTCAAAGTCTCTAGTCTAAAAAAATCATGAAATAACCCTAAGAAGGCCATAGGTGTCAGGGGATCTATAGCTCTACCAATTAGAGCACAATTGATTACTTTATTATATGCAATTAAACACAGAATTATACCAGAATGATAAAGTAGCTAGAAACTTGAGACAATAAAGAATTTGAGAGACAATACACACTCTTGTATTAAATACTACTAGAAGAAAATACAATAAGGAAGATGCCACTTCTTCCTCCACCTCAAAGGCTTGCCACACCTCAAGACCTTCTTCCCTCTCTCTTTTGCTCAACACAACAACTCTAAAGCCTGAGTTGCTATCCCTCCTTGAATGCTTCAGCTGATCTCCTTGACCTTGCTAGCTTCAATGCTTTTACTTGCCTTAGAATAATTACAATACATGCCTTATGGGTATTTAAATAGGATCCCATGCTTAAAAAAATAAAACTCTAACTACTAAAATTAGACACACAGCCCGTGACTTAAATTATCCCCTTAGCATGCAAACACTCGGTTCAACTAACTAACTGTTCATCAATAGCAGTTCTGGACCGCACAGGTGATCGATGCCGGTCCCTGCTTGTCTGGTTCTGCTGATGTCGGCTGACTCCCTACCGTCGCTGGTCTCCTTCTCCACTGCATCTGACTGACATCGGTCATACTGCCGATGTCGGTGGCTCTGGTTCTTCAGCATCCTTCCTTGTGTCTGCAAATAATTGAAGCTTTTAGCTCCACACCTTAACAATCTCCCACTTGGAGATAAACAACTACAACTTGTACCTATACCTGTACATCATCTATTTTGTTCCTTAGGCTCTGTATCCCTCTTCAACGTCACTCTTGAAGACCAACCACCATGCAAACCTGTGATGCTATACCTATCTCTTATGCCACAAGAATTTTGCTGCTCCCAAATTCTCCATGACATACATCTAAACCAACTCTACCCTTAGCTCAGAAAAATCCCTGTATATGAAACCCTGCAACAAGTAACACAATACAGTAACAGGATAATGTAGCTAATATTATCCAACCTGGTAAAGATAAAATACAATGGTCAAACCTCCATTGTTCTACAGCATAATCAAGACCATATACCATAGCCTTCTATCTCATGTGTCCATCCACTCTCTTCTCTAAAACGGGAATCCATCCCTCTATCCAGTGCTTCCTTCTAGCTGACAACACTACCAACAAATACCTATTTGGTTCTCCAAGGACTCACACTCCTCATCCATGCCAAGCTCCCATTGTTTCTGGATTCTACTTGCATTGCTTCTTCCATCTTCCTAGTTCATGACTATCAGTAAGCAATATAAAGAAGGTGAACAATGAATATGAGGTTCACATACCTTTCCTGACCTCCACATGGGTGTTTGAGACTTATTAATTCACCCAACATCCATTCCAGTGACCGATCTAGGCCATCTCCCAGTCTGCTTCTGACCGATGTCAGTTCCCTACACTGATCCTGATTGCCGACGTCATTTCCCTGGCTGACGCCGGTGTCCCTCCTGCCGACGTCGGTCCTTATGACCAATGTCAGACTTCTCCAATCCAACCTACCAACCCTGCTGGTCTGCACATGACCGATGTCGATATCTGGATGACTGACGTTAGTGACAAGCTACTGACATCGGTGTCTGTGTGTTCCTGTAAGTGATGAAATTTTCATCTGTGAGCTCTTCTTGGATCAAACCTCTGTCCATGCTGCCCTGCTCAAATTTATTCAGCCCTTGTGACTGATCTCTGTCCTTCATCTCCTCCATAAACACCAAGGCTTCTTTGTTCTTGTCAAAAGCATCAAATTTCCTCTTTCTGCAATGAACTGTATCTGTGCTTTCCAAATTTGAACACATACCTTTTAAATCAAGAACTTCCATTCCCTTCCTATTCTTGTGACCAAGCCTATTAGGCCACATCTTCGAATCTACACTAGAAGTAGAATCAATAATACAAGTAGACAGATAAAGAGTATCTACTTTCTTACCTCTTGCTAGAACAAGTGCTCCCTTAGTAACCTTCCAAGAATCCACTGTGAGGGTTATTGTGCATCCCTCATCTCCCAACCTTCCTATAGAAATTAGACTCTGCTTCAGAATTGGAACATGCATGACCTCTTTCAACACCCACGTGTTGTCAATCTGTAATCTCAGCTGCACTTTCCCTTTGCCAACTATCTGACAAGGCGTACCATCCCCTAAATAGAGCACTCCGAAATCTCCCTATTCATACTCATAGAACAATTCTCTGTTTGGGGATGCATGAAAAGATGAACTAGAATATAAAATCCATGATCCTACCTGACTATCTGAAGAAAGTATGAGAGCGTCCTGCATCACAATATTTGCATCCTTTGCTTCTTCAATACCTGCATGTTTATTCTCTTTATCTCTCAACCAACACTCCTTCTTTGTATGTCCTTTCTTTCCACAAAACCAGTAGGTAATACCTTTGGACTCAGATCTCCTTCCCGACCTTGATTTCCCTTGCTTAACCTTTTCCCTTTGCCTTTCCCTGCTTTTTGCACTTAGAGCATTCCCTGATGATTCACTTGTGCTTCTCTTATGTATTTCTCCATTCAAGATCACACTCACAACATCATCAACTTTTAAGATTTTAGAAGCAGATGCAGAATTACTTATTGCCATAACCATACCATCCCAACTTTCAGGCAAAGAACATAAAATCAAGAGAGCCTTTACCTCATCATCAAAAACAATATTAATTGAAGCTAGTTGGTTTACCAAACCATGGAAATCACTGAGATGAGTATGTATTGATCCACCTTCCTGCATTTGCAAAGTAAAAAGCTGCTTCATAAGATATACCTTATTAGAAGCCGAGGGCTTTTCGTATAAATTTGCCAAGGACTTTATCAACTCTTCTGTTGTCTTGCACTGTGATAAGCTGGAAATCACAGATGATGCAAGGCTCAACCTTATGGAACCGAGAGCTTTCCGATCAAGAACGTTCCATTCTTCATCCTTCATATCTGTGGGCTTGCATGCAACCCCACCCAATAGTAAGTACAAATCCTTCTGATACAGATAGTCCTCAATCTGCATCCTCCAATGTTGATAATTCTTTCCGTTAAACTTCTCCATTCGTAGTCTACTTTCTTCTGCCATTGCTGAACTCCCACTCAATCAGAAAACCCTGTGAATGACCTGTAATCAAAAAATAATACCCTACTTCCTGCAAACCATATCTCTGATACCACTTGTCAGGGGATCTGTAGCTCTACCAATTAGAGCACAATTGATTACTTTCTTATATGCAATTAAACACATAATTATACCAGAATGATAAAGTAGCTAGAAACTTGAGACAACAAAGAATTTGAGAGACAATACACACTCTTGTATTAAATACTACTAGAAGAAAATACAATAAGGAAGATGCCACTTCTTCCTCCACCTCAAAGGCTTGCCACACCTCAAGACCTTCTTCCCTCTCTCTCTTGCTCAACACAACAACTCTAAAGCTTGAGTTGCTATCCCTCCTTGAATGCTTCAGCTGATCTCCTTGACCTTACACCTGTAGATCTCCTTGACCTTGCTAGCTTCAATGCTTTTACTTGCCTTAGAATAATTACAATACATGCCTTATGGGTCTTTAAATAGGATCCCATGCTTACAAAAATAGAACTCTAACTACTAAAATTAGACACACAGCCCGTGACTTAAATTAGCCCCTTAGCATGCAAACACTCAGTTCAACTAACTGACTGTTCATCAACAATAGTTTTGGACCGCACAGGCGATCGATGCCGGTCCCTGCTTGTCTAGTTTTGCCGACGTCGGCCGACTCCCTGCCGTCTCCGGTCTCCTTCGCCACTGCATCTGACTGACATCGGTCATACTACCGACGCCGGTGGCTCTGATTCTTTAGCATCCTTCCTTGTGTCTGCAAATAGTTGAAGCTTTTAGCTCCACACCTTACCAATAGGTTTTTATATTTCACATAACATAATTAAAAAAGTAAATCTAATCTAGTGCTCACTAGATATTATGGCACAATGTGGGGGTTAGAAACAATAAAACTAAACATGCATAAAAGACATATACTCACATCAATGTATACAGAATCCTAATGCATGGAAGAGAAGCACAACTACATTATCTATATACTCTTACAAAGGAGAAATAAATTTAGGAATACTTACCTTTGAATACAAACCCACCAAGACTCAATCTCTCCCTTGGCCAAGGTGTTTTTCCAAAGCTTGTTGTGGTATGTACGGATGACAAAGACAAATCAACTCTAGGATACATAACCTATTGATGCATCTAAAAGACTTATCCATAGAATGAGATTTGTATCTATAAAAAAATAATGAAACGCTAAGATTTAATTCTCATGTATAATGGTCAATAAGTAAATGTTCATTCTCTCTTACTTCTTGTTTCACTTCTCCTTATCAAATGATGGAAAATGAACTTGTAGTTATAGGCTGATATTTCCCTAAACCCTTCTAAAAAAATTAGTCAACAAGGTTGACCCAGTCGCCATAGCAAAGTTTTAGACAATAATTCACTAGGTCAGGTTAATGTTAACTAACTCCTAAGTGAAAAATACCCTAAAACCATACAGGGTTAACCTAGTTGATCCAGTATAGCTAACTGACAAAAGGGGATTTAGGTGAGAAATAAGAAGATAAAATGTAGAATTTTTTTGGAATGGGTATGACTGAGAAGAGTAAGATTAGGGATAATGTTTTTAGGAGACACGTGTGTAGATAATAAATGGTAAAAGGGATAACAATCCTGTGAAACACTAATGGTCTACCCACCCCTTTCTCAGTGTACCCCTTAAGATGTGCACTAAAAGATATTGAGAATTGATGAGTTCCTAAAATATATAAAGTGTTAGTAAGTGATAAAAGTTTGAAAATATTATGTGTATACATATGCCTCACTTGAAGATCATCATGTGTCATGTGAGTACAACATAGGATTGTGATTCAAGAATAAAACATGATAACACATAATGTTGATGCTAAGTAAAGTGTAGTAAGGAGAAAATAAGATAAATGAAAGTAAATAATTGAAAAACACATACCTTTAATTACCTTAGTGTTCTAAATAAAAAATTAGACTGCAAGAGAAGTGAAGGTGTCCAATATGAAGAATATTAGGTGACCCTATAGAAGTTAGTGAAAAAAATAAATAAAAATTGAAATTTTTGGAAGATAGGCATATAGTAATGGAAAATATTATCTACATCATCATGATTGCATAACATTTTATGGTTCAAAAAATAGATGAGTAAAAACAAAGATATAGGCAAAACAAGGAATTGGATGAAAAAGATTTGAAAGATTTAGATTTTTGAAAATTGTTATTTTAAATAGGGTGAAATAAAAGTCATTTGTTATTTTTGACTTGTGAAGGAGATAAAAAGAGCTATGAGAGACCAAAAAACCTAGGATGGTGAGGATAAGATAGGCTAGATGATAGGGACCCCAATAGGTGGCACCAGGTGCAGGCTAAGTAGGCAACTGAGAATCGTAAACCAATTTTTGAATATTTTAGTATTTTAAGTGTATTTTTGTAAATTTGTAATTTTAATCATTTATAGATGTCAAAATTAAATCAAAGAAGATTCTAAGGGTATGAAAAACCAATTAGGTAAATGGGTTTGAAGGGTTTGGGGAAATGACTACTAGAAGGAACTTATTTCACAAGAGGTAAGGGGTCGATAGGGAAAAATAATGGGGTCAACCTAGTCAACCCAGTACATTGAAAAATGACAAAATCCACACTTCTAACCCATTAGGTATGTCTTGACCTTGTACATTTTGTAGACTACCAACCTAGTATAATTTGTTGACTATGTAGAAAAACCTAGTATTAAAACATAGTACTAGGGGGAAATAAGAGGGTTGACTTAGATTTTTAAGTTAACCAAGTCAAAATAGGGAAATTTTGGTTAAAATAGTATTTGACCAAAGAACCAAAAGAATGCTAGAATGGCCTATAGTGACCAAGTAAAAAGGTTGAGTAAATGAAAAAATAAATGAATTAATGCAATTTAGGCTTGTATTTTATTAACATTTTAAAAATAATGTATTTTGACTATACATGATATGGAGGATCTAATACTTCTTTGGTTGTTACCTGATTACAGGGATAACCTAAATTTTGGCATTTGGTAAATGCATTATGGCTATTGGATCTATTAAAGTGCTTATTGATAGATGATAGGGTGAGACTGATTTTTGTAGGCCTAGGCAGTGTAGCTGAGATGTATAGGATACCCCTAAGCTTAGATTTTTTAGTCATGTTCCTTAGATGTTGGGAATGATTAACTAAAAACTTTAAGTGGGAGGTGAAGGGGGATACTATAGAAGTGGGAATCACCCTAGAGGATGTACATGCCATCCCAAGATTGCCTATAGTAAGGACACCTATGGTCACATTGATACCTGATAGTGATTAAGAGAAGAGAGCCTTAATTGTATGGGCTATACGCTTGTAGATGATATACTCAAGTCTGAGGTGAGAATGTTTGATGTGTATATGTTATAGGTTCTAGACATCCAAAAAGTTATGATAGGACTTATAATAGCATGAATGTTATGCCACAATTTAGATGGAAAGGTGCCACTCTTCATGATAGCCTTAATCCAAATGATACTATAAGAGAGAGTGATTTATGACCTATGATCTATCATTTGGGTACAACTAGTACATGACATGTATGGAGTGTTATTTATATTGTATAAATCTATTAGACTGACCATATTATTGATGATGTGGATCTACAAGAGGTTTCTTATGTATTGGCTAGTTAGGTTACCCCATGCATTCAATGACAGGTCACCTTAGGTTCAAATATAGAGATAGGACTAGGTAGCATGGGTCATACCCCACATGCCAGCACTTAAAAATGGTGAGATAGGTAGACATAGTATGGTAGCTATATGGGCACATCACTATTACATGGCTTAAATGGGACATAGTTGTGTCAAGTTTAACATAGATAGAAGTGATAAGGCATTACACCTAGTGGTTGGAGACATATTTGATGGCACAAGTAATAGGGTAGATGGGCTTACCTCACCCAATAGTATTGAAAGTGGTGCCCAAGTTTTGGGCTCAACATGTTAGAGAGCCATAAGGGAGAGGAGGACTAGGGGAACCAATTGTGAGGTCAATGTTCAGGCCATGACATGAGAGACCATGGACTATTCGAGCATGATAGGTAGCAGAGTGAGAGGATATGGATGTGGAGGTGGGAGTACCATAGGTACCACCACTATATCTATAGTGAGATGAGAAATGACCACTAAGGACACAACATCAATAGAGGTAAAAAGAGATAATATAGATTGTGGATGTCTTAAGTGACCCAACAGGTAGGCCAAAGTAGAGTTAGGCTATAGAGAGACCACTTAGGTGTAGCTTGAGATGGGCATGAGTGTCATCTATAGGACTTGTTTTTGGAGGAAACTAATAGAGGAGGTTATCAGAGGCTATAAATATGGGGAAATTGTGCTTGATAGTCATGTAGATGGTGAGATAGTAATGGCAGGTGCATAGACAAGTAATAAAAGATAGCTAAATTATGATTAAGTTTACTTAAAATATACTAGAGATAGATATATTTTGAGACATACCAATGGTCTTATATCTATCTAGTTTGATTTTGTAGGTGTTGTAGAGGATAATGAGATTAGATGGGCATCCCTAGTGAGGGTAACACTCTATGATGTTCTAGATGAGGCATTAATGTCATACAACCCCACTACACTAGAGGATCCTAGGGTACCTTCTACCCTAGTTCAGACAAGCTAATTTATATTTATTGGAGAGGCCATGAGGTAGTTATGAGTACACAGAGAGGGGATGTAGCCACCAACAGAGATGGGTGTAAGAGAGACATGGGCATGGTAGGCCCTAATCGAGGAGAGAACTACACATATGGTAATAGTAACACAAATGACATAGGCACATGATGAGGAGAGAGTAACCCATGTAATGGACCTAACCCATATGACATAGATAAATGATTAGGAGAGAGAAACACATGTGGTGAGTTAAAACCATATAACATAGGTAAAAGAGCAAGAGAGAGTGACACTTTTGGTGACCTTGGCCTAGTTGGCATAGGTGCAAGCTCATGTAGCTCGTCTACAGGGGCAAGTGCTGGGTTTGAGAACTTGGACCACCTCTTTACAACATTCTATTTAGAGGGGTCAGACTAAGGTATCTATAGATAGCATGGCTAGGTCATGAAATAGGTAGGATGGGGACTAGCCAGAGAGTTGGAACATTATATATGGTTGTATTTTTTGTATCAAAACTCATGAGATATATATGGATCATTTTGGTATCTTAAATATTGGTTGTGTATGTAGTCATTATGATTATGGTTTTTGATGCTTTGAATATGTTTATTTTTAGCACATGTATTTAGCTATTATTATATATGCTTTAAGAAATATATGAGATGTGGTTTATTTTTTAGCATTATATAGGACACATGCATGGTTAAAAAAAATAAGTCAAAAATAACTTGGTAAAATATAATTAATTAAAAATGTATTATACATTATTTCAAGTTGGGAAATGTGTTATAAGAAGAAAATTACTAAGTATAAAGAACCAAAGGATTGTAAATAAGATGGTAAAATGTATTTTTTTTTTAAATTAAACAAAAGATTGGGACCAAATTAAAACAAGTAAAATCATACTAAACCACGTTGGGAAGTATGAAAATAATGTAATAAAATGGAAGTCATGTAAAGGGATAAATGGTATAGAAAAAAATCAATTGATTCAATCAATCATATAAATCATGTTAGGAAGTATAAGAGAAAAAAAAATTGGCAAAAAAAAATTGGTCTTAAATTTATCACACTAATTCAAACTGGGAAGTATGAAAAATAAAGAAATGGTTGGATTTTTACATGCACTCAGAAAATAAGAAGATAAAAGTGAAAGAGAAATGAAGTAAGCATAAAACATATTAAATCAAGCTAAGAAGTAGGTAAATTATGTGTAACTTCATAATCAATCAGGTCTTATATCATATTTGACACATGTAATTTTGATTGTGACTTGGATTATTGTAAAATTTTATAAGGAGGGTCAAGTTTTATCCATAGTCTTACATTGTAAATAAAAAATTGAACCCCACTAACATGGTATAAATGTGAAAAAATTGGTGACAAAGGGATATGTGTAAATAAGAAGGTGAAATTGTGTTAATTTGTGAGGATGGATAGGTCCTATCCATGGTCTTACAATGCAACCCAAAAATGGAATCCTTAGGGGAGTGATCAGTGAACAAAATAATATTTCTCAAGAGAAAATATGAGGAATGTAGGGAGTGAAAAAAAGAATGTAAAAATCATAACTTAGGCATGTTATGAGAAGACCTTAGGAGACATGAGGCATACTAAGGACATGAGAAGACATTGAGTGACTTATGACCATTAATGTACAAAGGAAACATGTTTGCTATAAACACTAAGTTGTGCAGTAAGATAAGTGTGATACTAATATCAACTCATGAAGGTGTATTGTCACAAGAAAATTAAAATGGACCTACCTTCTCATGGCATGTTCCCCATTATTTAGGACCCCTTATAGAGTCATCTATCTACTGTAAAGATTAGGTACTATTATGAGAAAATAGGTAGCACTAAAACATGTTTATTCTCCTTTTCTAATCTAATGGCTTACCACACCCCAATGGACCTCAACTCTATCATGAGGCCAACTATGGAGTTTGAGATTTGACTAGAAGAAGGAGATGTGCTTTGAATCACATCTTTTAGTGTGATTTGACTTTAAACAATTTTGAATGGTTTATATCATTTCATTTTATTAAATGATTTGGATTTTGAATATTTTAAAGGATTTTTAAGATTCCTCCTCCATACAAAATTTGAATGACCAATCATGAGAGATATAGTGATACACAAGAAATATTTGTAGGCTTAGGCTAAAGGAAGCTAAGTAACTAAAGACAAGACTGAATAGGATACTTAGGCTTAACAATGAACCATCATGTTATCTCAAGTATCAACCATGTATATGTTTAGTTTAGAAAAAGAAAATAAAGGGAAAAAGAGATCCAAAGTGGACCAGTATGAGGAGGATATAATAAGATTAATTATTTTCTAACTAATCACATGGTGATACAAAATTACTAAAGGGAAAAAACGTGTGTATAACCAAATCATAATGATAATTAGTCATGAAAAATAGAGATCTAAAAGCAAACAGTTATGAAGATAAAATAATGGAGTTTTTAAGAAAGAAAGTCAAGAAAGATAAAGAAATGATAAATAAAAACATCCATAATCAAACATGAATGACAATATAAGCAATATAAAGTGTGAAAGTAAAGTCACCATGTAAGAAAACTAAGAATTTGACATAATGTCAAATGATATAACATATATATATTAAAATAATATTAGAGCACATGTCCAATCCAAATATAAATGTAAAATCACCATGCATGTGATCATAAATACTGATAAATCTACCCACATACATTTTCTAAAACATCTAATGGATCTCTATGAAGTTGGATGCAAACTGTTGCTAATGTATTGCCTATCTTCAATAAAAAATAAAAAAATACTTCTCATCAAATATTCTCAATATAAAAATTAGGAATAATAGATGTATCATGCTAAGGAGGGAATATGCAATCTATTCTCAAGAAGATGCATGAGAGATGCCTTTATGAGAGATGTAGGAATCATCGATGGGGAAGGATCCATAGGTGAGGGACTCATAGGTGGAGAAGGATCCACAGGTGAGGGAAGGTCCATAGGTGAAGGATTCATTGGTAGAGGCACAAAATGTGATGAAGGGATCATAGGAGGGGATGGAACGATAGGAGGTGGAACCATGGGAAAATAAGGAGGAGCCTTCTTATGGGAATGACCTATGGGAGGAATAGTAAAATGTCTAGGAATAGATGTAAGGTAATCTTTAAGGTGTTGCTGAAGGATATAGAAATGATTGATGCAATGAGTGGTATATTGATGGCCAAGATAATAAACCTCTCCATACTTAAGAATATATTTAAGAAGTAAATTTATGGGAGGTATGTTTTTTATAAAGGCTAAGGGGAAGAAGGACATAAAGTATCAATATATTGTTATAACTTGTGACAATGGGTAGATGAATGATTATTTGTTTTATGGAATAACTAAATATGTTTGTGTGAAGGCTTAGTAAAGTTAATGATAGGAGGAGGTATAATAGGAGTGGAAGAAGACGTAGAATGGTTTTCAACACATTTGGTGGATAACAAAGCCATTTGAGGCAAAATAAGTAAAACATCACCAAGAAAAGGTGATGGTAGGGAAGGAACTAAACTAGGCTCAATGAAAGGAGCAATGGGATCAAAAGTAGGGATAGAATCAATAATAGTGGGAGTAGACATGGGATAAACTATAGAAAGAATAAGAATAGACTCTAATGTAGGATTTACTAAGGGAGGGGTGGGGTTTATAGAAGGCTAAAGAAGGGTCACACATATCTCAAGGATAAGCAAACTATAATGGTCGTGGTACCTAGAAAAGCATTATGACCTAGTTATAACATGATACATGAGCATACTCCTATGAGGTTCCTAAAAAATTAAAGGTGTCAGCACCATATCTACCCTATGATGAAGAGGAAAAATTCTAAAATAATAACTATAAATGATGTAATATGGTAAGATACATGAAAATACTCAAGTAAGGAAGAATGATAACATATAATATTAACATCATAGGCCTAAAAAAGATCACCTAAGAGTAAATCATCTAAGGAATAACCATCATCATAGTTAAGGGTGTGAGGTTTAATGATGCAAGTAGGGATGAATTTGTCATCTGATGATGTGTGGTGAATATAATGTCGAATCTTGGTCAAGACAATGGGAATATCATCACAAGGAGGTTTATGAGAATGAGGCTACAAAAAAGTATGAAGCTACGAGATGAGATGAGGTGAGAGATCAGAAGTTTTAATATTTTGGTTGATCTCATTAGGATCATCAGCATCAAAATCTAAAAGTTTAGGGGGAATGTTCCTAATGAGTTTGGGATGCCAGTTGTAACCTCGAGTTGAATTAATAAGAAAGTTCAAATCATTAAGACTCATAAAATAAAACCCTGGGCAAGGGCTCAAGAGTAGGAATCTTGAAGATACCATAGTCTTATTAATTTTATAAGGGTTAGTGTCACCTTAAATCCTATATATTCATCCATTATGAGGGAATTTAATGCATTGACAGGTAGAAGAAGCAACTACTCTCATATGGTGAGTCCACAACCTACCAAGAAAGATGTTAGAAGAAAGGGGAAAGTTAAATATCATCACCATCACATGAATGGTTACAGGTGGGATGGTAATGGGAAGCCAAACATAATATAAAGGATGTATTTTCCTTCTATTATATCCTTGGCATGTGTTACATGTGGATTTGAGATTACATTTAGAATATCCAAGTGTTTTAATAAAATTGAGAGAGGTAACACATGTGTCAAAACCCTCATCAATCAATGGAAACTTGACTTGGATATTTCCTATTTGGACACTAATGAATAAAGGAGGATCATACACACAAAGTAAAATCTCATCAAGAATCATGGAATTGATAGTATATTTTAAGGAAATAAAAGTGTCCATTGTTTCATCAATATTGATAGACATCTCTTCACATTTCTATAATATGTTATCCTCAAATCTAGATAAGGTTACTTCATGTCCTACTAGGGGAGGATGAGGGATGTTCATTTTGACCAATAGTCCCATAAGATGGGTTATATGATGTGGAGAGGTCCTCATAAGGTTGAGAAATGGAATTTAGAATGGGAGGTTAGTGAGTTCCATTATGGGATCCCACTCATCATAACCTATAAGAAGGTTGTTAGAAATAGGTGCATAGTAATAAATGAGTTCCTCAAAGGGAGGAACTAAAGTGAATTAGAATTTGTGTTGATAAGAAGGAGAAGGTTTAGAAAAAGATTGTAAATTATGTTTTGAAGGTGAAACAGTTGGTTTAGATCAATTTTGAGGATGGGTAGAATAAGTGGTAGTAGAATCTTGATTATCATTAGTGTTAGAAGATGGAGAGATGGTAGAAATAGAATGGGAAGTGTTATCCAAGGGAGAATTGGGAATTTGATCATCAAAGGTTATAATTTTATCTTGACCCAACTCATTTAAATGAGTTATAGAGGAATCCTGGATAACATAGAATGTTTAGGACAATGGAAGAGTGTAGATAGGTTACGGATCAATAAAAGAAATGAACCTTCACATATTAGTCATGTTAACCACATTATTTTTAGAAGTGGGGTTGACAATACTTTCTAATTTTTTTGTGAAAGGGGTGGGATTATCTTGGTTATCTTGATTAAGTTGGTGATTAGGAAGAGGGTCTTTATAGATAGCCAAATGAGCATTAGCTTGATTTAAGGATTGAGATTTAGTATGAGTTACGTGAGCGTTATGATCAATTTCATAGGCTTGTTGAAATTTTTGAATGATTGAATCATGATAAAAATTAGGACCAAGAATAAAATCCATAGCTAAATTATGGAATTACCTACATGTCTCATGAGAATGACCCCAACTAGCATGAAACCAACAATACTAGGATTTCATAGGATGAGTGGGATCAATTTATCATGGCAAAGTCCTAGGTAGATGTTTGAGTAATTCAGATAAGGATAAAGGTTTTTGAACATTAATGGTATTAGGTGAAGATAAATGAGAATTAGTGAATTGTTTAGAAGGGGGAACCAGTTCCATAGAATGGTTAGGAGCAATAACTTGAATAATGTGAATGTTGTCATAAGAAACTATGACACCATCATTGGTAACATTATGATTCTTGTTCTTAAGTAAGAGATGAGGACCCATATAAGGTTGGGGTGGCTCTAATTGATGCATAAGGGAATCTTGATGTTTACCTTGGTCAATATCATCCTCCAAAGTATGTTGAGAGAGAGTGTGGACCTAATATTGTAACTTAGGAAAGAAAGCATTAGTGAAGAGATGGAAAAGGTTATCATCAACCATTTATGTTCACATTTGTTTGATAAAGTTTTACACCTTTTAACAAAATCTTGGGTAGTTTTGTTTTCAAGTTATTTATAATTTATGAAGTGGGCCAAAGTATTTTCGAGAACATTACTATTTTGAAATTCTTGAACTAAAACATTCATGATATCTTCCAAACTAGAAATATAATGAGTTCTAAGTTGGTTATATCAATCTAAGGCATCACCTATAAGGTTTTTGGCTAGGATCTTGGTAGAGGAAAATGTATTCAATTTCACCCAATCCTTATAAATATTTCCAAATGTTTTGAGATGAAGTGTAGGATCAGTTGATCCATTATAAGAAATTGTAAGGGTGATACCTCCTATATCAATATTAGCAATTTGAGTGGTAAGAGGCTCATTTTGAAGATTCTTAATGGTTTTGTTAACCAAAGGAGGTTGAGGGATGATATTTCCTTTGGAATATTGAAGAAGAGAAGGGGGAACTTTTTAATTATGCATGCCACAATTCATTGGTTGAGGATGAGTTTGAATATGGAGAAGGTGATTTTGCATTCTTATCATCTGATTTGTATTATGAGATTGAAAGGTATTGATTTGATTGAGTGTTTGTAACAAGAGTTTGTGGGGTTTATTGGGATTTTTAACATTATTTGAAGCAATAGAGTTTTTATTAGTGATTTTGGAACCACTATTGGTATTGATAGGATCTTGAGATGAACTATGAGAATGTAAGGCACTAGTGGCAAAATTTACTTATGAGGAAAAATATGGACTACTGAAAGGATGAGAAGAGGAATCACTAGAAGCATGATTCCTTTGGTAGAAAATATTGCACTAGTATAAGGATTAAGGATAGTGGATCTTATAAGAGGCCCACTCGATGTATAACCTACCACGTTAGTGGAAATACTAGGCATGAAGGTAGAAGAAGTCAAAGAGGAAGAGGTCATGGTATGAGAAGGGGTCATAATTGAGAGAAGAGGCTGAGAATAAAATAAAGTGGTACTTCCAAATCCATTTTAGAATGTGGGAGTAGGTGAATGAGGCTCTTAAAATTGACCACTAATCATAAGATGGTAAATGGTAGATGGATCCTTTCCTTGATGTTGAGGAAATTTAGAGATAAAGAATAGAATTTTAGGGGTATACTCTAATTTGGGTTGATATTTTAGGGAGAAGAGAGGATTATAAGATGAAGAGTTATGAGGAGGGTTCTCAAATTTCATTATGCAAGTGGTTATGTGAAAATTAATCTAATCTAGGAGAGGACACCTACTTTGCATATGGGAGACCCTATGAGGGTTGGCAAAGCTCATCATGTTTAATAAATTAAACTTAGATTTGTATTCAAATAGAAAATTCATTATGGAGGAAGACTAAACTAGGTAAGAAAAATTCAAAATCAAGGAAACAAGAAGTCACAAAAACTGTACATGATTGATTGGGTTGACCTAGCATAGGAAATAGGGCCTACAAATACTATAGGGTCAATTAGGATAACCTAGCATAATAAATAGAGGATAAAAAAGTATACAAGGTTAACTGGGTTAACTTAACATAATAGATAGGTAAAAATAGACACCCTATAATGGATTGTGTTGACTAAAATGACTGTGTACTAAAACAAGAATAAATTTTGAAGTACTTAGGAAATAAAGAAATGAAAGGAAACAAACAATAAATTAGATGAATGAGGTTGATCCAATTAAGGCACATAGCACAAAACCTTGCACCAATGCTGGCTAATGCAAGTTTTTACAATAAAAAATACAATTAAGCAAAGAGCAAGCAATCGACTTGGAAAGTAAAAGCTGACTACATGATCAACCTAAATACTGTTATATTAATATAATATGGTTTTAGATGTGATAAGAAGTTGGTTGTAATCTACGAACTAGAAAGCAATCTAAAGATGGTTTCAAGAAGTTTTGGTTGAAAGGGATTTGTATTGGCAATAGTATTGGCTTGGTATTAGGGCCTACCCCCAAACTTCACACACCATAAAAATAAGGGTATCGGGTGCTTATTCAAAATATACCATTAACCACATTTTTATACTTGGATAAAAAATCAAGTCAGCTTCCGCCTTTGTGATGAAATCTAAGTAGGTTGGCCTTAGGTAGACAATTATTAAAGTGCTTATTAAGATTTTGTGATTTGGAAGTGTTTGCATAAAATATAAAATAGTGAAACTAAGCAGTGTTTTAAAAACCTCCTAATTAGACTATGTGATCTAATCTAAGCATATGAGTAACAATACATGAAATTGTGAGCTAATTACTAACATTTAAGGGTTAATTCTAAATTTGAAACATGCTACAGTGTTGATGCAGTTGATAGTATATGAACATAATACAAAATAGGGTCAATAGTGTTACCTCTATATTATGGAAGAAAAAGCATGAAAGTGAATAGGATCAAAAAAGTTGACCTAGATTTTCAGATAGCACATAGAATACAAAACTAGGTCAATAGGGTTGACCTAGTGGATTGTATAGGGGAAATTTCAAAGACTACAAACTATGAAAAGAAAGATTGTTAGGAAAAAAAGAGAAAGATAGAAAGGAACCTTGGTGGGTTTGAAGATATAAAGAAGTGAGATGGCTATCAAATAGCCTTAATAAATGTTTGTAAATATTGATAATTAGGTCAACTAGGTCAATCAAGCTTTACAAAAACATGTTACTGAGTGCCTAAAATGTACAAGGTCAACTAGGTCGACCTAGTATGCTAAATAAGATGCCTAAAAATATGTAGGGTCAACTAGGTTAACCTGTTTATCTAGATTGGATGTCTAAAAGTTTGAAAAATTATATTGTGTCAACTAAGTTGATCTAGTAGCATGTACCTAGAAAATAATCTACACAAAAAGAGCAGATTTATATGGAGTGACTATGTGTTAAACCTATGCACATAATTTAAAATTATGTTGATAAAATTGACCCAATGTTGTGAATATATGATAATAAAAATGATAAAATAAAGAAATGACTAAAATAAACCCTGCAAGGGTTAGATTCATGTCGGGTTCACTAGAATGCATAAAATAAAAAATGCATCCTATTTATAAATCAATCCTAGCTTAGAGAAGATAGATCATACCTAAAATTTTGATTGGGAATACATTTTCTAAGAAGGAAAATGGCCAATATGAGGATCTGTTAGACCTGATTAGTGCATCATTTATCATAATACACTATGCTAAAGAGGGTTACAAATCCTCTAGTCTAACAAAATCATGCAATAACCTTAAGGGGGTCCTATATTTTGATTTCACCTAATCTAATAATTAAAAAAAAAAATCTAATCTACTACTCACCAAAGCTTGTGGCACAAAGTAGGGGTTAGAAACATTAAAACTAAACATGCATAGAAGACATATACTCACATTAATGTCTATGAAATCCTAATGCATGGAAGAGAAACATAACTACATTATCTACCTACTCTTACAAAGGATAAATAAAGTTAAGAATACTTACCTTTGAATATTGACCCATCAAGCCTCAATCTCTCCCTTGACTAAGGTGATTCATAGGAGGTTGTTGTGGTATGTAAAAATGACAGAGTCAAATCATCTTTAGGATAAATAACCTATTTATGCATTCAAAAGACTTCTCCACAATCTAAGATTCATATCTCCAAAGAAAGTGTGGAAACCTAAGCTTTACTTCTCAATTAGAATGGTCAATAAGTAGATGTTCATTCACTCTTACTTTTTATTTCAATTATCCTTCTCAAATGATGGGAAATGAACTTGTATTTATAGGTGGATCTTACCCTAAAACCTTCCAAAAATTTTGGCCAACAAGGTCAACCCAGTCAACCTAGCATAGTTTCAGACAATAATTCACTAGGTCATGAGCTAGGTTGGCCAAAGGTCAACTAGATCCTAAGTGAAAAATACCTCAAAACTATATAGGGTCGACCTAGTTGACCTAGTATAGCTGACTAAAAAAATGGGATTTAGGTGAAGAATAAGAGGATAAAATGTAGCAAATGTCTAGAATGGGTAAAATTGAGAAGAGCAATCTTAGAGATAATGGTATTAGGAGACAAGTGTGTAGATAACAAGTGGAAAAGGGGATAACAATCTTGTGAAGCACCAATGGTCTACCCACCTCTTTTCCAATACACCTCTTAAGGCATTCACTCAAAGATATTGAGACTTGACAAGTTCCTATAAGATATAAAGTGTTAATAAGTGATAAGATTTTAAAAATATTATGTGTATACAAAGCAGATTAAATCCTATACCATGCTTAGCTTCATTTTATTTTATTTTTATAGGTTCAATGGATCCTTGTTCTTGGAGGTTAAGGCCTTCACCTTTATAATTCATAAAGTTACACATGATGGTCTTAGCAATGGGATATTTTTTATTGCAAAATCAAGTAGCTAGTTCATCAAAATAAATATGAAAAGGATCAAAATCTTTGATACGCTCATTTAAAAGGAAACTACTTTCTAAAACTCTTGTCTTACTAAATTTATTAACCACTTTATTATCCTTTTAATGGTGAGGCATGTCATAATTATGTGGATTTTTATGGAGTGTTCTTATGTAATTAAAATTTTGAATTATATACTCATTCATTCCTTTATTAATGATCTTTAAATGAGATGAGGTAGATGAAGATGCTCTAGAATCAGGTGGTGATTTTGAATCTTGCTTAGCATATGGATGATTGGAAGCTTGCTCTATAGATGGTTGATTAGAAGGTTGTTTATTTGGTTGGTTAGATGCTTCACTTATGGAATCATTTTTAATGAAAATAGAGGTAGTTAGTATATTAATCCAACCACCAAGAGGAGGTGTTTAAAATACATTTTTATATGGACATATTTTTCAAGTGAAGGATAATCCTCAAAGGGAGTAAATTTGTCATCAATGATTGGTAATAATTTATTTTTTAATATTTTCCTTTTAATATCTTGAAATATTAGAAGGGTTGATGATCAACTTATATAGTAACATCCATACCTTCATGGGAAAATTTCAAACATTGGTATAGGGTGGATGGGATGGAAGTCATGGAATGTATCTATGGATTTCCAATAAGTAAGTTATATTGTAGATCAAGATCAAGGACATGAATGAGCCTTGCTTTAATAACAAACCCCACCAACAAAGGAAGATAGATTGTGCTCGTAGATTATCACTCATTATTGTCATATGCCTTTATAGTAATAATA
This sequence comes from Torreya grandis, assembly GCA_037957365.1. NCBI lineage: Eukaryota > Viridiplantae > Streptophyta > Pinopsida > Cupressales > Taxaceae > Torreya > Torreya grandis. The sequence continues at coordinate 920,993 of JARHVA010005431.1, forward strand.
TTTGTTTCCAATACTATTATGATATGTTTTAGGTGTTTTATAATCCATAATATACATAGATTTAGTGTTAAACCATTGTCTATAAAAACCATATTCACCTTGTGTCTAGTGATGATAACCTGTATGTACAATGCAAGATTATGATTTGATCCTAAATGAGAGATAATAGAATGGTAAAACATTACAATATTAGTAGTTGAAAAAGAACCAATTAAGCCTTAGAAATTTTTAGGATTGATGTCTTGAGGGATGCTTTATTATTGGAGGAATTTGAACAAGAGCTATTTATATACAAGAGACATTTTGAGAAAGTATAATATAGAAATATTTGCTACTATCTTCTCAAGATGGTGCATACTGTTGTACTTATGTTCAATGTTAGGGTATGATGCACTTAGAATAGTAATATTTACATGCCTTGTATTAATAGTACACTGTTGTGATGGAAATGTAATGAAATTGATGTGGTTGTTCTTAAAATTAACACTATTGACTATAGAACTGAAAGGATGACTTGACTGATTAACATTACTAGCTTCTATCTATTATTTTTTTGATTTCATTTTCCTTGATTATGATTTTAGAATGGATCTTGGTATATACATAGTTTTTGGTTGTTAGATGTTTTTGATGTTTGATTTTTAATTGATGTGTCTCCTCTATCAATGATGTCTTGAACATAGTGTTTGAGGTGCATACACATATTAGTATAATGTCCTTTAATCCTATGGTATTCACAATACTCAATTTATTTATACCCGTCAGGTTTAGGAATAATTTCATCAAAATATTTAGTGTTACGCCAAGTTATCATGTTTTCATGAGCTAAAAATTAAAAAAAAAATCATAAGTGTCACCCAATTGTGTGAATTTACAATTAGGTCTTCCTTGTCTAGGTTATCCACTAGTAATAGTTATGTTATTCATATGTTGAGTGTAGGTTTTTGTTTGATTTTAAGGGTTTTGAATGTGTTTTGCATCAGTCACACCATATCCAACAAATTTATATTTCTTCACAAAAAAAATTGGTTTTTTTTTTGGTTCAAAGGAATCATTATTATCTAGTTTACATATTTTGATCACACCTCTATTGATTAATGTTATTTCTACTTGAACTCCATTTTTAATAATTCATAAAAGGATATTGAGAAAAGGAGTAACAAATAGTACCCTAAGTCTAAATTTAAATTGTTCATGAATATGTCCATAATTTTGGTTCAATAATGTGACCATGTGGAATGACTTTCCATTGCTCACTATATTTATACGAATGAAACAAAGGTTTGTCCATTTTATTATTTGGTATTGTGTAAATCCAAAGTGGTCAAATATTTTTCAATGTTATAGGAAGAGTGGTGAACAAATTTTTTAGATAAGTTATCAAAGGTAATTATAAATAATTTTGGAAGGTGTGAAAACCATTCAAGGGTTTGACCCCCAAGACCTCTTGGGAATAAACACATGTATTCATTGATATAAACAACATCTGCACATGCATGATAGAATCCATTTAGGTTTTATTTTGGATATCCTTTACCTTTATATTTATAAAAAATTTGGAGTTATAAATATTTTGGAAAAGGTGTGGTCATTGTACTTAAATCATAAGGATATGAATAAATTGCCTTGAATTTGAACTACTTTTGCCTATATTAAGCACCATCTTGTAAGCTTTGAACCCTATCTTTTATGTTTTGGAACTCTTGTATAAGATATGGAGATAATTGGTTTATTTGACTTGTTGGATTATAAAAGTTAGAGGGTTGACCAATAAATTAGTTTTTGTTAGTTTGGTTTTGTGAAAATTGATTAGTTTGTTGGTTAAAATTATTTAGATGTTAGTTGCTAAAGTTAACATTTTGAGGATTCAAAAAAGGATTGAAATTAGTGTTATAACCAAGGTTCATTGGGTTTGGATTAGCATTAAAACCAAGTTTGGTTGGATTTGGATTAGTATTATAACCAAAGTTTGTTTGATTCGGAATATGGTTGAAACTAAGGTTTGGATTATTTGTAAATTTTATGTTTGGATTTGGTTGACTTGGGTTTGTGTTAAAGTTTGAGTTCATTAGCAGAGGATTGTTGTTGAAAGTAATGGGATTTGGATTAGTGTTTTAACCAAATTTAGATTCATTAAACAAGTTGTGATTGAATTATTTTGGATTCATGTTATAGTTTAGGTTGGATGGATTAGACCCTAGGTTTAAGTTAGAATTAGCTTGGTTTGGTTGAAGTGGATTTTAGTCTTGGTTACATTGATTTTGGTTAAGGATATACTTAGTATTTGTGTTTAAATTGTTGGGGTTAGGGTTTGAATTAAAGTTTGGATTGTTTGAATTGGTTGGGTTTTGGTTTTAGTTTGAATATGAGCTATGATTTGGGTTAGAGTTAAATGAAGGGTTTGGATTGGAGTTAACATGATTTGGAGTTTAATTTGGATTTAGATTGGGTGGAACCCATCCAAGAGTATTGGGATGAGAAAATTATTTTGGTAAAACACTATTTAAATGAGGATTGTTGATCATATGTGAAGTAATGCTCAAACAAAGATTAGATGGTTGGATTGGCAAACTAGAATGATTATTCAAGATTTGATTTCAATTTTGATTGGTAAGGATGGGTGAGATTTGGAGACTTTAATTAGGGTTGATTTTTGAGTTTGAATGAAAATTCAAAATTAGATTTATTTGACCATAACCTTGCAAACTTGGATGTACATTCAATTTTAGTTTAGTCAAAATTAGATTCATTAAATCTGAACTAGTTTGGATTGACTTGTGTGATTGGTAAATTTGAATGAAGATTCAAGTTTTGGTTGGTTAGGTTGATGATTGATGATATTGAAGGAATGTTAATACTCAAATTGGTTGTATGAATATGTGATGGTAAAATAGGATTCACATTCACATTAGTATTACCAAAAGGATTGATTGGTTGATGAGATTGAAAGTGTATAATCTCTTGGTTAGCACAGGTTGCATGAATTTTTGTGGAGAATCCATGACTTGTTTAGGATGATTCTTCATGTAGGATAACTTTCCATTTACCTTGAGAGAATTTAGGATTGGGTTTTGAGGATGTTATAAGGGAATTTATACCCTCTAAACATTTTCATCTAATTATGAAATGAATTAATTGATAGATTAGATCTTGCCCTGCAAACCGTAGAGTTGATCAAATTAGAAGGTGGAAACATCTTAGTAATGGATTGTAATTTTATAGGATCAACTTCAATGCCTCAGTGAGAGATGATGAAGCCTAATAATTTACATATAGTGACACCAAATACATACTTTTTTAGATTGAGTCTGACCTTATACTCATGAAACCTCTCAAATATTCTTTATAATGAGGTTGGATGATCAACATGGGTCTTTGATTTACCCATTATGTCATCAATGTAGTCTTCAATAATGTCATGCATCATGTCATGAAATATGATAGTTATGGCTTTTTAGAATGTATCCCTAGCATTCTTGAGATAAAATGACATAACATGATAACAAAAATTTCCCCATGGAGTAGTAAAGGATTATTTTATGTTGGTCTTCTGGCATAATCTGGATCTAGTTATATCCTAAAAATCCATCCATAATTGAAATCATTTTATACCCCATTGTGGAGTCAACTATCATGTCAATATTTGGTAGAAGAAACTCATGGATTTGTTTATATCTCCAAAATTAGTGTAGATTATTGTTCCTTTTGGCTTCTTATTAATAGGCACAACATTTTAAATCCACTCTGAATAGTCGATCAATAGGATGGATCTCGCTTCTAAGAGTTTTGATAAATATTTCTTTACTAATATAGAAATATGAGGATGCATCTTGTATAATTTTTTCTTCACAAGTTTGGCATCAAGATATACAATAAGGTGGTGTACAACCAATGTGGGGTCTAAACCTGGTAGGTCTAAATAGGCCCAAGCAAAGATGTCAAAAAATTCCCTCAAAAGGACTATAAATATTTCATGTTCCTATTCAATGAGGGACATGCCTAATTTGATTCATTTCAAGTCATCTACAGTCTTGATGTTGGCTTTCATAATATCTTCTATAAGGAGAGTTGACCAATCTTCCAGAATAGTTGGTAATGATTTGAAGTGGATTACAACTATAAATTCCTCTATTTGGACTAGTTCTTCAAGATCACCTAAACAAGATGAATCAAAATCTCTCAATGGTAGGGATGGTCATGTTACAAACACTATTAGAAATTCTTGGGTAATTCAATCAAAGGCATGTTGTTCAGTTGAACTAAACTCGAAACCAAAAGCAAGTTCATCATTAGCAGTCTCTTAATATTTATTTGAGGAAAGGTGAACACCCACATCTAATAACACCTAAAAAAAGTTTTTAGAAGACTGGCCTTTCTCTTTACTTTTACCCTGGTCCAAAAGCACCTCAAATAGGTTTTCATTTTAGAACCTCAATTTTTTATTTATTTATTTTTAGCTAAGGGTGTTCACCTATTTTCCAAAATAGGCTACAAGATCCATCCTCATAGAGAACCCTTGTTTGTGGTCTCCCAATGGCACATTGTCTCTTAGGCCTAGAAAATTGCAAAAGGCCTCATCATTATCGAACTTGTCTATAGGCACTATGGGTTCTTGTTTCTCTAAATTTATAAGTTGAGGGTGATATAAAGGAATCTATTTATGTCAGATTACTAGTGTGGTGGTACAAATGACATGGGTGTCAAACAGATTGGTATTGGCAAGGTCTTCATAAATGTTATAATCAGACTCTTCTTCACTATCAACATTGTCATCATTAGACATTAATGTTAGAACATGAATAAGATATGTGGGGTCACCCCCAAGTAGTTTAAATTTGAGACCATAGGTTCCTTTGTACCAATTTATAGAAATTGTCTCAAGAGTTCCTTGTTGATTTGGCCAAAGGTCTCCTCCTTCATAGGCTTGATTCTCCATGATCCAATTAGGAATGGGATACTTGACATTTTTATATCAATCAAACAATTTATCATTTTACAACTAGGATTCATCATTGGTAAATGATTCCTTTTTTTAGCCTATGGTTAGTGTAAAAATGATAGGAATTAGACTATAAAGTTTTCCCTTTCCTTTGTGTTTCCATTCATTAAAGATGGTTTGTCTTTAGGTCTTCCATAAGACTTGGGGTTCTATGGAAACTTCTTAATGTAAAATGTGTTATGGGTCAAATACTCTCTTTGGCCATTAGCCAAGATGGTAAAATGATTAGACATTTCAAGAGGAGGAATATGGGAAGATGAATCAAGACTATATGGGTCTATGAAAATAGCCTCTGGTAACTAAACGAGTATTTATTTGTCTTTATCCCTTTTGGGATCTAGATCTAGAACAAAGTAATAGTTTTAACTTTCATATTCAACCTCCAAATTTTTTCCATGTTCATAAGGTTGTAAATCTATATTGATAGTGACCTCCATACCTAAGTGAGAGAAATTGAGACACTGGTGTAATGTGGAAGGGATTTCATGAATTTCATGTATCCAATGTCTACTCAAGAGAAAATTATAAGATAATCTAGGCTTAACAAATGGTAAAGTGTGTCATGGGTCAAGGGCCCAATAATAACTAGTAAGTTTATGGTGCCTTTTGATTCCCACTCTTGATTGTCTTATGCCTTGATAGTAATTATTTTTAGCTAAAGATCAACTATTGTATATCTGAGATGCTTGATGAGCTTTAGAGAAACAATATTTTGACATGACCTATTATCTATGAGGACACGTTTGACTTTCTATTACATTATGAAAACTTCAACATATAATGGATTGTTATGGATAGGGCCAATACATGACATATCACTTTGGTTGAAGGTCAACTACTAGCCTGGGGATAGATGTCTAACCAAATCTTGAAATTTGTTTGGGATTATATCATTGGGAACTTAGGATTGGCCTAGGAACTCTATCAAAATGTCCTTGTGGATAGTAGATATATGTAACAAATCTAAAATGGAGATTTTTGTAAGTGTTTTTTGAAGTTGTTCCATAATGTCAAATGTTTTTTCCTTGAAAGTGTTACATGGATTATTCCTAGCCAGGACAATGGGTTGGATGGGTTTATTAGCAGCATGTTGTGGGAAATAAATGGTAATCTTTAACCAATTAGTTGTGGTTGAAAAATCAAGATTAGATACTAGATTATTTTTACTAAAAAATGATGATAGAGGTGAGGTAGATATGATAAGTACTGATTTTTGGTGCACTTGGTTGTGTTTATAGGGTAATGATGATTTATTAGTATAAGGTCCCAAAATAATAATCCTTAGTTTTCATTGCATCCATTTGTGGTCCCAGGTCAAGTAAGGATTAATGGCATGAGTGGATTGATTGAAATTATTTGGAAATAGTCATGTTCTATTAACACTTGGTATAAGATTAATAGTAATGGTGGAAACATGACCTCCTGCAAAATGTCCTACAACTTTGGTGTAGTCATGGGCAACTACGTGATAAGTCTGTTGGTTATTGGAATCATTTTGGCCTTGGTTCCTCCCATTCAATTGATGTTTTTTTATTACTAATAATATTGTTGTTACTATTATAGATATTGATATTGTTATTATTTTTTTGGCCTTCATTATTGTGGTTATTGATTTTTATTTTTAAGTTATAGAAAAGGGGTTTGATAGATACATAGGTTCTGATTGGACATAGATGCTCTATTATCTAATGTAATATCCCTATTTTCTAACATATTTTTGATGAGGTGTTTTATCTACACATAGTGGCATAAATTATGTCCATGAATGTCATGGTATTCATATAACTCATTCTCTCTATACTAGTCTACATATGGGATACCCTTAGGATAGTTATTCAAAATTGGCCAACTAATCATGTTGGTTGTGGCTAGCTTGAAAAACACCACTTTAGTAGGTTCTCCAAGATTTATGAATACTTGATAAGTTGGTCCATTTCTTCTTTGAGGAGGAGTTTACAAAGGTAATGGTTGATGCATTTGTTGAGTAGGTCTAAGTTATTGCAAAGGCTACACTTTATGAATGGGTTACTAATGAGGAGTAAGCTACATTTAGGATGTAGGTTGAGCAGATGGTGTTTTCACCATTTAGACATGATGTAACTTGGTTACTTAATTTCCAACTACATTATTTCTACTATTGATTTGATTGTATTTATCATAGTTACTAGCTTGGGTTGGTGTTGATGCTTGCACTTGAAATTGGTTTTGGTTCTAATTTTGGCTTGTTCTTGGGTGTTGGTTCTAATTTTGGTTTGATGAGGTTAACTTAATAATACTTTTGTTAAAAAGGTAATTTATAACCAATAAAACTTTGTTGATGATCTCTTTAAAGGTATATGCATGCTGAATCTCCAAATGATAGGATATCTCATTATGCCATTTTTTGGTAAACACAACAACAACTTACTTGTCTAGTAAGCTATGGGTGAAGAAACTAAAAAGTGCTCTCCATATCTATAGATAGATTATGAAAATTTCACCAATTTTATGCTTTGCTTAATTCAAATCTAGAAATGAAATCTCATGTTCAAGATTATAAGATAAATGCTGCATAAATTTGTCCAAGAGGTCATCAAAATTAGTTACAAAATTCTTTAACAATTTTAGGAATCACTCAAAAACCTATCCTAATAGACTTCTAGGAAACAATAAGAGGAGATAAATGCCATTGTAAGTCATTGTCTAGAAAGCAACAAATAATTCTATCAAATATGCCTTAAGGTCTCCTTTACCCTTGTATTTATCAAATTTTGGTGGTTTTTACCGTGGAAGAAATGGTATCTATAGATACTCCATGTTGAATGGGTATGAACACATGTAATCTAACTTAAACTTCTTGGTCTATTTTTTTAATTGAATGGTGGCAATTGCATCCTTCATTTATTGAATTTCTTATGCTAATAAACTAGATGGAACATTGGCTTGAGGTGGAGGCTAGGTGGTTAATGGTGGATTACATTAACCAAGATATATTAGGGGAATGATTTTTTTTCGAATGTTGATTTTATGAGTGAATTGAATAGGAATATGCATCTATGGATTGGGATGTGGTTTTTGAAATTGTACATGTTATGATGTGATATTATTATTTGGATTTGGTATATAGGCTTGGTTTTGAGGTAATTGTGGCTGCAAATGGAAGGATATAGCTTAAAGTAAAGTATTTTGCCTATTGATGTTGAATAGGGACTTAATGTTAACTAGCCAAACCTATTTGATTCAGGGGAATTTATTGTAGACCAAGGCCCTATCTTTGGATCTATGGCACATGTTGAAAAAAAGACAATTGCTACCTAATTGGTACTTGTTGGATAATATTACCTCTTAGTTGTTTGAATACTAATTATTAAGTAGACACTTATTATGGGTTAATAATTTGTCTTTAACCATTAGACATGCATTGTTGATTAGATAATGTTTTTGATTGTAAAGGCATGTTGGTCTATGACTGTTGAGGTATACTTGTCACTACTTATTGAGGTGGAATATTTGTTACCCCCTATTGAGGTGGCATAGTGTTTTGCCTCTGCTATGGTGGTAAACTAGATTATGAATGTTGTTGTGGAATATTAGTTATCAACTATTAGGGTGAATTAGCATTATTCACTTGTTGTTGATGGAAGACACTAGTTGGTGCTTGATTTCTTAATCTATGTGGTTGGGTGCTTGAAGAAACAACTAGTTGAGTATTAAAGGTAATGTGTTATGGTTAAGATGAAGGAGTTCTTTCCCCCTATTATTACAAACCATTTGTGGTATTAAATAAAGGCACATTTTATTGTAGATGATTTATTGGTGTATTTAAACCACTTTGGATTAGGCTAGAAGACACATATGTGTTATCCACTGTGTTTGGCACATTTTTTATGTAGAAGCATTAGTCACCTATTTAAGAGATGGGACATTGAACATGTCATCGACTGAAGTGATATGCATAAATGGGTCTATACCTAGATTATATTGACGTGTCAACTTGATTAATACTCTTTTTAAAGGAGCTAACTCTATGAGTGGAACATTTGACATAGCCATGGTATTAAAATTATGTGTAAGATTCAAATAGGTTTGATACACTTTTTGCATTGTATAAAGTGGTCCTCCATGATGCCTTTTCCTTTGATAATCATATTTTGGTTTTGATATGGAATTGACACAAGTGTTTGAGGATTGATAGTATAAGCTTATTTAGTGGTTTAGGTATAAGGCATGTTGAGAGTCACTCTAACTAGACTTGGTAAATTTCCATGGGGAAATTCTAATGGAAACTTAGCCCCTACCTCTGTGGATCTAACTAAAACTTCATCCTTATTTTCAATCAAGTGATGATAAAATAAGTAAGGATCATATGTTGATAACATAGTAACATAATATAGTTATTATTGAGCTTGGTCTACAACTAAGGGTGCACTAGATAGATATTACATGATTTGCTCTTGGTCTTCCTCTAAATATGGAAGCATGTTAACCAAATAGTGGGCTAAGGGATCTTGGATTTGTTCCCAAAATTTATTAGTTTAGGGAGGATAAGGATCTATCTCATAAATTACATCATCACTATATGGGTCTTGAATAAAGTCCTCTTGTGCAACCACATTATCATAACTTGTATTGTACATGGATCTAATATGTAATGTCCCCAAAATTATGATAAAGTGATTTAATTAATTTAAGTTGTCCAAAAATTAATATTACTTCAAAAGGATGACTTTAATTAATTAATTTTAATTAAAATGGAAAAAAAATAAAATATTAAATAAGTTTCTTCTAGTAGTTGGAGTTAGTTGCAAGTTGGCTTCTTCTAGAAGTTTCCTTGGAGCCTTTAAAAGAAGTTGAGGGCAAAGCAATTTTCATCATTGTTGCTTAAAATTTTTGATGCATTATTGCAAAGCTTGAACTTGGATTCAGCTAAATCTTTGAGGATGAAAACCTTCAGCAGATTGGAGAAGAGTTGGATGAAAACCTAGCTCTTTTCAGGAGTGGATTCGTGATGGAATTTCACATTGGACTTATTTGATAAATCAAGTGCTTTGAATAAGTTGATATTTTGATAATTTAGCTATTTGTATAAATTAGGGTTTATATTAATTTCTAGAAGATATAAGAGTTTAAAGTTTGAGATTCTATTGGGAGAGTCTTCAGATTTCTATTCTATCAACAGGGGTTAGATTTTAATATAGATTCTCATTGCATCATATGCTTGGGAGTAAATACTAACAGTTTGGAAAAATTGACTATCTGAAGACTAAAATCAATCTTTAGTATGGATCTTCTACCAACTCATGAGAGCTATGATAGTGAGTTTTAACTTCAGGTCATCCCCTGTTAAGAGAGAGTTTGGCACGACAGTCATGCAACATAATTGCGGGCAAGCATGCAAGATCAGATTCCTTTAAAGAGATCACGTTGCACACATCGTTTAGCTGGCAGAGATCTTGAAAAATAGACAGGCTAGAAAGGATGTTTCATGATAGAAAAGACACTCAGCGGTGAAGAAAGGTGTAACACCTACTTTTTAGACTACGCGCAGCCTTAAAAGAAGCATTTTGAATGTAAAATTTAGACCTATTTTGTATTCACTTGGAGGACATGATGATTGTTCTAGCTATTGTATTGATATGAGGCCTACGTAGATCTGTGATGCTACTCTCCAAACAATTTGGTAGAGATTGGCTGAATGAGCTCTCTGGATTGTTTTTCAGCCTCACAAATACAGCCACCTAGCAGGATTATTACAAGATTTTCTTAGTAGCATTCAATTATGTAGACTGTGTAATCATTACAAAGATGTTTTTGTGAGTCAGTAGCATGGAATTCATTACTTGAGTGATGTGTTCAAATTAGAGGTGACCGCCCAGGTTGGATAGACAAGGCATTGGAGTTTTGATGTTTCCTTTGTATTAGATTTGCACCAACTAGAGAAAGGCAGAGAGAAAAATGAGATTTGAAATCTATTGCTAATACATTGGCCTAGTTTTGGCATTGGAAGAGAGGAATGTGTGAAGATCTGGGAGAGATCATTCTCAAACCTGCATTCTATTTCCAGCAGCTTCCATTTCTTATATCATTCCATTATTCTGTCATAGAGATTCATATTGCTGATCCTTCATACCGAGCTATTTTGGAGCTTATACTACAATTCATTCCTTGGCATACACATTCCCAAGTGTGAAGATAGTTTTCATCTGTGACTTAGAGTCTATTACATACTTAGAAATTGTTATTGTGTCATTTTATTTCTGCTAGTCTGAGTATAGTTTGTGTTTAAAGCACTGCTAACATAAACAACAATAAGAACTCTCTGTGGTTGATCTTTTTTGAGTTCAAATAACCTAGTATCAGACTAGTATTAATTCCTGATCAGATCTTTTTGTGATATCAATCATGTTTAAAGGAAGAATTTCATAGTTTGATTTTTGCCTCTGCTTATGCTTTGTAATTTGAATACCAATCTATATTTCTATGTTATTATGCTCTAAAGTTAATAAAGTGAAACACCTATCAAACTAAAATAACCAAAAAATCTAGTCTTTCTAAGAAAGGGATCTTTTAGTGGTATCAGAGCCATGCATCTTGCTAGCCTGTAGGGGTGAATATATTTTATTTTTATGCATCTGGGAAGAATTGATATAACCCATAAGTACTATACATGCAGAAGAGCTCAGTATGAGCGTGAGTTTGGTATAGAATAGGAACCTATTATGGTAGAAGAACAGGGGGATGCTCAAAGAAATCAGGATGAGGTAGAGAGAGAGATGATGAGGACTCTCATCACTACTCAGCCTAGGATTGTTCAGGCTTTAGACCAATTATAAGATACCATGGAATGTTTGGAGATGGATAGACATAAAGGCAGATGGAATATATCAGTTTCAGTGATAGGTAGTCATCATAGCCATCAGTCTAGTCAGCATAGCCATTAGTCCCATTCTTTAATTGGGAGCTCCCTTCATTCATCTAGGTGGAATCACCATCATACACCTACTCCAAATAGACCATTGCTTCTATAGTTTGTACCAAGTGAGCAACCAGCACAAGTGGAGCCACCAGAGATTGGGTTTTAGGAGTCCATTCTGGCAGCCATAGTGGAGTGGAGAGCTTTACCCCTAGAGGTTAGGAATGTTTTCCCTCTTCCCCAGTATTGTGCGCAACGTAGAGATACAACTAGATTCAGAAGAGATCATGGTCATAGACCACCCCAACAATAGAACTATGACCTCAATCAAGCTATTGGGAAGATCACATTGGCTACATATGATGGTATAGGTAGTATGAGTGCACGTGCTTGGGTGCATAAGTTAGACATATATCTATCCTTGAGACCCATGCCTAAGCGTGAGGCTATTCAGTTTGCTATCTTACATTTAGATGGGGTTGCCTATGATTGGTGGCATCATGGATTGGTCACCCAAGATCAATTCTTAATTCATTCCTATGCAGAGTTCACTGAACTACTCATTACTCAGTTTGATTGTAAGGACATAAAACTCTACTATAGGGAGTTGGCACATCTTAGACAGACTGGATAGGTAGAATCATATATTAATGAGTTCTAGTGTATTGCAGTTTTGGTACTTGATATGCCCCAGAGGCATAGTGTGATGTTATTCATTGAGGGATTACAGGATAGACTTAAGGGATTGGTATGTGCTTTCCAACCAGCCACTCTTAAGGAGGCCATTGATGTGACATTAAGACTGGATACTATTCCCACTTCTTATCAGGCAGATAAGAAACTATTCAAGGACTCTTGGCCTACACAGAAGGCTAACATGCCACAAAATAAAGAAGGGTCATCTTCTATAACCCCTTGGATGAATCAAGAGATGAGGAATGAATTGAGAAGGAAAAAGTTATGCTTTTCCTGCAAAGAACCTTGGGAACTCGGAAACCATTGTATGGGTAAAGGAAAGGTTTATTTGATTGAGGTGACATTTGAATTAGGGGATGAGGAGGTACTCGACACTGATATTGAAGATAGCATGGAGGATGTTGAGTAGGTACATACATAGTTGGAGTTAGATACCCCTGAGCCCATGGCATTAGTAAAAGTAATTATGGCTACTCTCTCCAATTATCCTAACTTTCATGCCTTTTAGTTGAAAGGTACACTTAAGGGCAAGTGGGTCATGAGCTTGGTAGACACAGGTGCTACACATAACTTTATTAAATAGAAGTTAGTGGAAAGGTGTGGATTACAGTATGAGAAGTTTGGTGGTTTTGGAGTAAAGGTGGCAGATGGTGCAGTTTTGGGTTGTACCAAATGGATTTCACAGCTTAGTATTCAGATGGGGGATTATACTCTAACTGATGATTTTTATGTGCTTCCTTTAGAGGATTATGATGTGGTCTTGGGCATGTAGTGGTTATAGGGTATTGGGCGTTACATTATTGATCACCACTGTATGCAGTTAGAGTTCCTTTCTGGGGGAAAGAAGACTATCTTGAGGGCAACATTAGATGGAGGACCTAAGGAGGTGTCATCTCGTAGGATGGAGACTCATTTTATGAGTGATGAGGTAAATGATTCTATATGTTGCATGACATTTTCACTCCCAATTATGAGTCATCATCCTTATGGGGATTTGGAGAGCATGATAATTAGAGTAGCGTAGTGGTCTTTTGTGAAGACTAAGGTATGTGATGGTGAGTTTGCTAATTACATATTGAGAATTATCACACTACTCTCTAGGAGAAATAAAAATAATTTATTTATAGATATTTTGCAACGTAGTGTTTCAGATAGTAGAGTTTGTAAATTTTTGAGAATGATATGGGATCCAGGAAGTTGGTGTTGGGTATCAGGGGTGAATTGCTTGAGGACAAGCAATCTCTAGGAAGGGAGGACTGTAATGTCCCCAAAATTATGATAAAGTGATTTAATTAATTTAATTAATTTAAGTTGTCCAAAAATTAATATTACTTCAAAAGGATGACTTTAATTAATTAATTTTAATTAAAATGGAAAAAAAATAAAATAGTAAATAAGTTTCTTCTAGTAATTGGAGTTAGTTGCAAGTTGGCTTCTTCTAGAAGTTTCCTTGGAGCCTTTAAAAGAAGTTGAGGGCAAAGCAATTTTCATCATTGTTGCATAAAATTTATAATGCATTATTTTAAAGCTTGAACTTGGATTTAGCTAAATCTCTGAGGATGAAAACCTTCAACAGATTGGAGAAGAGTTGGACAAAAACCTAGCTCTTTTCAGGAGTGGATTCTTGACAGAATTTCACATTGGACTTATTCAATAAATCAGGTGCTTTAAATAAGTTGATATTTTGATAATTTAGCTATCTATATAAATCAGGGTTTATATTAATTTCTGGAAGATATAAGAGTTTACAGTTTGAGATTCTATCAGGAGAGTCTTCAGATTTCTATTCTATCAACAGGGGTTAGATTTTAATATAGATTCTCATTGCATCATATGCTTGGGAGTAAATACTAACAGTTTGGAAAAACCAACTATCTAAAGACTGAAATCAATCTTTAGTATGGATCTTCTACCAACTCATGAGAGCTATGACAGTGAGTTTTAACTTTAGGTCGTCCCCTATTAAGAGAGAGTTTGGTGCGGTAGTCATGCAACATAATTGCGGGCAAGCATGCAAGATCAGATTCCTTTAAAGAGATCACATTGGACACATTGTTTAGCTGGTAGAGATCTTACAAAATAGATGGGCTGGAAAGGACATTTCATGATAGAAAAGACACTCAGCGGTGAAGAAAGGTGTAACGCCTGCTTTTTAGACTGTGCACAGCCTTAAAAGAAGCATTCTGAATGTAAAATTTGGACCTATTTTGTATTCACTTGTAGGACATGATGATTGTTCCAGCCGTTGTATTGATCTGAGGCCTACTTAGATCTATGGTGCTGCTCTCCAAGAAATTTGGTAGAGATTGGCTGAATGAGCCCTCTGGGTTGTTTTTTAGCCTCACAAATACAGCCGCCTAGTAGGATTATTACAAGATTTTCTTAGTAGCGTTCAATTATGTAGACTGTGTAATCATTACAAAGATGTTTTTGTGAGTCTGTAGCGTGGAATTCATTACTTGAGTGCTGCATTCAAATTAGAGGTGACCATCCAGGTTGGATAGACAAGGCATTGGAGTTTTGATGTTTCCTTTGTATCAGATCTACACCAACTGGAAAAAGGCAGAGAGAAAAATGAGATTTGAAATCTATTGCTAATACATTGGCCTAGTTTTGGCATTAGAAGAGAGGAATGTGTGAAGATCTGGGAGAGATCATTCTCAAACCTGCATTCTATTTCCAGTAGCTTCCATTTCTTGTAGCATTCCATTATTCTATCATAGAGATCTCGTATTTCTAATCCTTCATACTAAGCTATTTTGGAGCTTATATTGCAATTCAGTCCTTGGCATATACATTCCCGGGTGTGAACATAGTTTTCATCTGTGACTTAGAGTCTATTACATACTCAAAAATTGTTATTGTGTCATTTTATTTTTGCTAGTCTGAGTATAGTTTGTGTTTAAAGCACTGCTGACATAAATAACAATAAAAACTCTCTGTGGTTGATCTTTTTTGAGTTCAAATAACTTGGTATCAGACTAGTATTAATTCCTGTTCAGATCTTTTTATGATATCAATCATGTTTGAAGGAAGAATTTCATAGTTTGATTTCTAGCTCTGCTTATGCTTTGTAATTTGAATACCAATCTATATTTCTATGTTATTATGCTCTGAAGTTAATAAAGTGAAACACCTATCAAACTGAAATAACCAAAAAATCCAGTCTTTCCAAGAAAGGGATCTTTCATAATATGAGTGTAACAAGACATATCTAATCAATGATGAATATTTCATGAAAATAAGTCTAGATGTCTACAAACTCTTAAAAATAAATTCTAAAGGATAAATGGTGCAAACTTGGTCTCACTTGATCTAGGGATAAATTATTTTCTCCAAAAAGGTTAATGATAAACATGGTAAAAATAGTCTAATGTCAAATGTCAAAGGTATTACAAAAATGGTCAAGTGGATGGGTAAAATTAAATGCCAAACTTAGGTAAAAAGTTTTTCAAATAAAGTTAAACTAGGTCTAAAGACAAACAAGGTTGCTAAGTCTTTTGGTAACAAGGCACAAAATTTAGGCTCAAAACAACTATATATAAAATAAAGAGGCAATTTCTAGGACTATTGGAAACATGAAACAAGATATATACCTACAAAGGGAAGTTGTTAGATCTTTTGAGAATAAGGAATAAAATCTAGACTTAAAATAACTAGGTTTAAAGGGTAAAAGATTTAATCTAACAAATTTGAAACACTTTGACACATAATAGGAATTCAAATTTAAACACACACACTTGATCATTTGGAAAATATAGCTTAGGAAAATGGAAGATATACCACTTCCCAAATATGGGCACAAAAATAGTCTTTAAATTGAGCAAGAAATTAGCCTAAGTTACCCAAAATTGAAAGGTGAATGTCTAAGCCAACATTATGTAAGGCCTAAGAAAAAAAATCAACGTTTAAATTTGAAATTTTCAAAACTAATTTTGAGCCTAATTTAGAAGTATAGGTTCCTAAAATAGACAAGAATATAAATAAGGATGAATAACATAATGATACTAGGCATGGACCAAGAAGGCATACCTAGATTGGGTTTTGCAATTTGGACACAAGGTAACAAGTCTTTTAATTAATGCAAGTATCATAATGAATCTTATAGTACTATAAATATATGATAAATGGTTTATTTTAAACAATCTAAGGTACAAGACTTGGAATGAAATGGGTTATATAATGATGCCCCTTTAAAAAAAGAGACACACACATATAAAATTTTAATAAAAGACTAAAACAAAGGTGTGATGTCAAATGGATAACATAATGCCTCTTTAAGTAAAGGATTGAGGTGTAAACATGACTTGTTTTTGGGTTTGGTATGACAAAAAAATAATTTTGACTCAAGACCATGCAAGTAAAAGGACAAATTGATAAAAAAAACACCTAAATGTAACATCCTAAATCCTAAAATTGACAAGGTGGCATTGTACTATCAAATTATATCTAGATACTTACTCTTGAGAGGATTTTATATTGTTAATCCAAAAAGTAAAAGTTCATGAAAATTAGGGGTTTTAATCCCCTCTTCTCTTAATATTTTTTACGATGACATGGAACTTTAAGATACTTACCCTACATTAAAAGTATGTTTGCAAAAATGAGGTTATCTAAACTATCAGTTATCATTCATTTCTAAATGGTCCCACATGTGTGAAAAACACTATGGTGCATCACATCATTTAGATATATGTTAATCAGATTTTTGTGAAAATGTCTTATCCTTTTCACAACCACGACATTCATCAATTTCTCAATGTATAGTGATGCCTGAGTTACCCCTACAATCCAAGGCTAAGTACCATTAACAGAGCTTGTTTAACCTCTCAAAAAAGCATCCTAATAGGTCACCCTCAATTTATATACCCCATCATGGAGTGGGATTTAAACAATGCTAGGAGATGAATTCTTAGGTCATCACTTCCCTAGAAAACTCATGGGGAGGCGATTAACTCAAGCCCACAAGCAAAAAAAAATGAATACAAAAAAAGTGGAAGGACTTTACTGTCTTTTTGGGGTCACCCAAATCATGCATATTTTGTGGAGGGCCTTAACAACTTTACTTCCATGATTTTGGACCAAAGTAACAAATTTAAAGAGTGTTAATTTTTTATCACCCAAGCTCCTTAAAATAGATGGGGGGAGAACATACATGCGACACCTATTTTTCTAAACAAACACTCAATAAGCAAGCATAAAAATGAAAACTCTTATGAATATGTAGCTAAAGTGTGAGTTCATTTTTATAGAACTAAATGAAATATGTTATGAAGTTTGGGCCCCTTGTCATTATGCTGAGAACTTAAATAAAATAAAAAACTAACTCAAGTAAAAATATTTTAAAACACCAAATTCAAATGTGAGTTTTGCAACTTAGAGTGTTTGAAAATTTCTTTTCTTGGCCTTTGGGTCCTGTAAAATATGTTAGTGGGTTTACTTGTTGCTTATCAAAAGTGATGTCCTTATAAATTATCTCAACAAAGCATAAAATCACCTCTTTGGAATGATTTTATAGTTATTTAGTAAACTGTTAACTATGAAATTGTTATGTCATATAATAAAAGTCAAGATAGAATGCTTAAAAACTCATAGTGAGCAATTTCATAGGTTTTAAATGATTTTTCAACTCTATTTGATGATTTTGATACTATATTTGATGATTTCGCTACTTAGACAAATGAATTCACTACTCAGGTGGATGAAATCACTACTCAAGTACATGAATTCTCTCTTTAAATGAGAATTTTATGATTCTTTGAAAAACCTGTAACAAAATATAGAACACACAGGAATGATTTCATTACTAGCAAAAATAATTTTTGTTCTAAGCAAAACAAATTTATATCCTAAAAATACTATTTTACTCCCCTCAAAAATAATTTTAATACTATAAATAATGATTTTGCTATTAAAAATAACAAATTTGCTAATATCCAATGATTTTACAGTTAGCTAAAAAAATGGAAAATAATTTTTCTTGTAGGATGATTTTACATTTTTGCTAAATGATTTCACCATTTATATGCCCAATTTCACAATTTTGTAGGGTTGAGGATAAACTAGAATGATTTTATAGTTTTTTGAGATAAATTCACAAGTTTGGTTAATGATTTCGTAGTTTCCTTTGATGAATTCATATTTATGTAGTCATGAATTTGTGAATACATAGTCAGAATAAAAAACATAGAAAAGTTAATAATAAATCATGAAATTAATCTCTATAATAAAGTATTATTAGCTCAAAAAATATCTTAAGAAACTCTATTCATGCTTGAGAGGTGCATGGTAACATCAAGCATGCCATGATGTGAAAAATTATTACATATAGGGGAGGTTAGTATAATGTTATCCCAATAAAACAAATCAAAATAACACACTAAAGTCCTAAAACCTCTATCCTAGACACTAGGGAGTACATAGGTAACAAACATGCAAATGAAAGAACAACTAGAACATAACATAAATCATTTTGTTACCATCCTTGGAGATCTAAACAGATTTTTAAATTGGATTTCTTGGCTTGTGTCTCAAGACGTCTTTGACAATAAAGCTTTATTTATGCCTTCTCTACTTGGTACCTTGGTTGGCTAGTTGTCTCATGAATTTTGGCATGGTAACATTAATTTTAAGGTTTCTTTGCATCTATTTGAGTATTATAATGTTACACTAAGATAAATTTTGAATCGGTAGGTATGGCCTTATATTTATAGCCTCAAAAGTTAAATATCACCTAAGGTGAGTGAAGGTTGAGTTTAAACATGGAGTGGGTTCAAACTAACCCTAGGTGAGTTGAGGCTAACTCTAGTTGAGTTAAAATTTGTCATTTAATTATGATTTTTAATTACTAGGCATGGCTCTCAAATTAGATATTTTGAGATATTTTGGAAGAGCTTGACAACTCATAAAGGTAATGATGAAAAGGTTTGATATTTTAATTTTTGGAATTTTCATTTTTAGATATTCATTAACTATAAATGGATAATTCAACTAATCATTTAATCTTATTTAATTAGATCATTTACTTTGATTAACATTTTATATCTTATAATATTTTTCAAGTTCCCCACTTAATGGGTCTATAGGACAAATTACTAGTTTTTAGGTCACAAGGTGATTGAGGATGAATCTATTAGAGGTTATTATTATGTATGAGCTAGTATCCCAGATAGTGATACCTCAACATGATTTTGATAATTTATTAATGATACATGGCTAAAATTGGGATATTTAGTGATTCCTAAGCTTAATTTTCAATGTTTGGTAGGAACCAATCTAAATTTTGGTCATAAGCCAATTGTGGCTAGAATTGGTTGTCTATAGTTTTCCCCTATTTGGGAAGGCATTTAAATCTATAGGCAACGTAATATTTTCTCAAAAAATGAAAAGGTCATGTATTATTAATGCCCTAATGATGATGGATGTGATTTGGATTCCTAATTGTCCTATATTTATTGGGTATAATGACCAATTAGAGGATTATAGATTGTACAATCCAATCACCAAGGAATTCATAATTAGTAAGGATATTTAATTCATTAAGAGTGAAGCTTAGGAAGAGAGACAAGAAGAAGAACAAGATCAAACAAGGGATAATGGACCCTTTATTGAATATAAAATAGTTGATTTTACATCCACTCATGCACTGATTTATACCCCTATTTCATAAAGGTGGATTCATTTAGTGTCAACATCCATCAAAGAGGTCAAGGAGATGTTTATGAGTCAACATCATCCTCCTCCAAATCAAGCCAATGCCTAACAAGGACAAGGAGATTAAAACAATTCTATGAGCAATCAAGGTATGAATAAAATCAAGATGAAATAATGAATTATTCTTTATCTTTATTAGTTGATATTATTATGAGGAAGTAGTCAAGGATAGAAAGTGGTGTGAGGCAATGTATGAAGAAATACATGCCATAGAGAAAAATTAGACTTGGGAGTTAATTGAACTTACAAGAGTAAAAGAGGTCATAGGATTGAAGTGTATGTACAAGAAAAAAACAAATCTTGAAGGAAATTTAGAGAGGCATAAGGTGATACTAGTAGTGAATGGATACAAGTAAAGTCCTAGAAGTGACTACAATGAGATGTTTGCACCCGTAAAAAGGTTAGAAATGGTGAGGACAATCATAGCCATTATTTCTCAACACAAATGGAAGGTGAATCAAATGGATGTTAAGTTAGACTTCTTGAATTGAGTGATACAATAAGATGTATGTGGGATATCCACTTAGATATGAGATTTTAGGGCATGAAAACAAGGTGTATAGGTTGAAAAAGGTATTATATGTGCTCAAGAAAGCACCAAAGACATGGTACAACTATATAGACTCTTAATTGATAAGCAATGGCTTTAGTCAAAAGTGTTAATGAGTCCATACTCTACATAAATAAAATGAAAGGTGATATTTTGATTTTTGCTTTATATGTGGATGATTTAGTATTCACCAAAAATGTAAATTAGTTGATAGGAGACTTTAAATTAGCCATGAAGAAGGAGTTTGAAATGATTGATTTAGGTTTGTTGAAGTATTTTCTTGAGATAGAATTCAATAAAATGGTTATTGAAATATTCATATGATAATTTAAGTATGCAAAGGATATTTATATAGGTTTATGATGTATAACAAGTCAATATCTACATCAGCTGAGACAAGTTTGAAGTTGTACAAGAATGACTGCAGTAATAATGTAGACCCCATATGATATAAGAGCTTAGTGGGAAGCCTAAAACATTTGAATACAACTATATTAGGCATCATTTATGGACTCATATAGATTCCAAAGGAGATAAATTGACAAATGAGCAAGAGGATACTGAAGTATGTAAATGGAATAAAAGATTATGGAGTTTTATATGCAGTAGATGAGTTTCAACTAATAGGATACACAATTAGTGATTCGGTTGGTACTATTGATGATTAAAAGATCAATTTAGGTTATGTATTTCATCTTGGGTTAGGATCCATATATTGGGATTTAAAGAAACAACCAATAGTTTCACTTTTTATAGCTAAAGTAGAGTACACAATATAATCAATGTAGTGGCATACCAAGCTATACATTTAAGAAGGATATTTTAAAATTTTCATGAAGAATATCAATGATATTATATGATATATTATGAAAATATATCCTCCATAAATTTTTTCAAAAAACCCCATATTTCATGGTATGATCAATGACATTGCACTTAGGTATCACTTCATTTGAGAATTAGTTGAAAATCATGTGATAAAGCTAAGTTTTTACAAATTAGATCAATAAATTGATAATATTTTTACTAAACCATTGTTAAAATATATTTTATGCACTTAAGAGGAAGTGTATAGGTCTTAAATGCCCAATATTTGTCCTAAATGGATGTATGCTAGCTCTAGAGTTCCACAGTGAAGCTTTGAAGTCCATAAGTCAAGCTCTATAATTCAATAATGAAGCTCTAGAGTTAGAAAGTAAAGCTTTGAAGTTAGATAGTCCATCTCTAAACATGAACAAAAGTGGCATAGAAGCACAAAGGTAGTTAAGAATAAGCTACAAAGATGTTTTAGTGCTTATGGATCATTCTACTAAGCATGGTAAGAAGACCAAAAATAAGGGGGAGTGTTGAAATAATATACTTGTCTTCTTGTAAACCTACCTTCTAGCTTTAGATTTATTCAACTACATTTGAATCCAATAACAAAATTTAATGCAAAGTTTGAATTTGAATTTTTGGGAACTATTTGTAGTTTGGGGGGAAATAAGGAGGTAGGTGGAAAAGTCCAAAATCAATATAGACAAAATGAGAAATAGATAAAAAAATGTGAGACAACAGATATTTTTAGCAAAATAACAACAATAAGAAAATCTTAGAGAATATAGAAACATGTAGAAGATAAACACAATAGTAGATTATGCAAGTCAAACAAGAAGTAAAAGGGGTAGATTAGAAAGAGCAGGAAGAATAAAAGTTGACAATAGTTAGACCATAAACCAATTGACAAAATAAAAGTAAGAAAATAGAGTTTTTCTAGATTAATGAATAATAAGCAAGGAAAAAGATCATTATAGAATTTTTTTAAAGAATTTACAATAGTTATAGTTGTAGGTTTTTAGTTGATGTAGTTAGTTTGAAGAATCATTTAATATAAGCATATATTTGGGTGTTTTAATTCTTGCTCTACCCTCCCCTATTTTCTTGTTTTATCATTCTCATTTTGTGGATTTCTAGTGCTATTATAAATCTTCAAGATTAGTCTAGAGTTTATATTTTGGTATGTATAGGTCTCCCCTCACTTATAAAAATATATGATATAACCATAAAAAATAACGATAAAAAACAAGTGATCTATTTTTTCTGATTCTTATATTCTGCTCTCATATACCCTCCCTATTTTTTACCTATTCTTATCTTAATTATACTAATTCTAATATTTTTATTCCTACAAACTATTGCTACTACCTATCATATAATAATTCCATCTAGAAGCAATCAAAATCTACCCATTAAATTTATGCAGTATTATAATACAATAGTGTTTTAGTTTTGGTTTAGTATTCTTATATCGATAGCAAAAAATCACAACTATAACTTTCATTGGTATCATTGTTCTTTGTTAGCCACTTACATTGCTCATAAAAATATTCTAGAAAACCTTTTCACATCAAGATGTATAAAATTGTTCTATGAATAAGAAACATAAATTTCAAAGAATAATTTGTGAGTATCATCTAATGTTTTTTAAAAATACGTCTCTCTATTTCAATAAATAAGAATATAAATACCAAGTAGGGATTATTCAAATAGAAACTCAAAACCATAAAAACACTACTCATTTTGGCTACAATACTTAAAACTAAATGAAACAAAATATTGTATTGTATAACAACCCTAGAGTTGCTTTTGATATTTTGTGTATTTTCATGCTTTATTTTAAAAATATTATGTTAGAGGAGTAGTGAAAAATAAGTCCACAAATTTGAGGATAAAACACCATTATGTGATAATTAAAATAATTATACATGCTTTTGGGTTCAAGACAAAACCAAAAAATTTATTATTCTTTGAGTGCATCATCTAAACCATTTTGAATCCTCAATTAAAACCTATAATGATTTTTTGGATGATAGTTATTTGTTTCCTAGTGTCCTTTAAAAGCTAATATATTTCATAGTAGAATATGTTAGAGGTATAATCATTGAAGGGGGGTGAATTGGTGATATAAGATATTCCAACTTTAAAAACCCTTTCATACCCTTAATCAATTACTACGAGCATTAATAGAATATACAAGTCATTCATAACAATAAAAAATACATAATGCAAGATCACACACACAACACAAGATCTATGTGGGAAACCCTCTTAGGGAATAAAACCCACTCGCAAGCCTCCAAACACATATACTAATTTTTATATAATATGATCACAATCATGATACATTTAGTGAATCACCCACTTCACAAGGAGCACCTTCCCCTCTGTAGCTGAGCACCTCCACAACTAGATTTTTTGAAAGCTTCACCTTGCAAGGAGGAACCAACCCCTTAGATGTTGATCACCCACAAAAAAATCTATGAAATGAACATCTCCTAATCAATAATTTCCTACCAATATGATGGAGATAAAATGTATATCATCTCTCTCCAACTCTACACACTCTCTTAATACATCTAAAACCACCTTTTGGATCAACCCAGACTTCTTCACTCATACACAACCAACAAACTTGCAAGTATAAATTCACAACCTAAGAAACATGACCATGAGTTCATAAACATATTACACACTTTTATCTACCTCTCAATTCATCTTCCAATCTCATACAAACATCTCCTATCCTTTGCTCACACTCAAAGCATCCAAAATAGCCTCTTGGATCAACCTAGACTTCTTTGCTCATCTTCAACTAACAAACCTACAAAAACTCTAATCTGATATCATAATTATTACATATAGGTATTACACACAATCCTTAACATGATTTTATTTTTATTCCATCCACTAAGCACCATCACTCTCCTTTGTCCTTCACCTCTCAACTTTATGCATTTCTTCCTTTTTAAAAAACTCTAAAAACCATCACCTTTGATTTAACCTTTTATAGAGCCTTCATGATTATTATATTTTTGGTCATCCAAAAGAATTTACTTAACCCTTAATAATTATATCACACCAATACATATCTAAATACAATCCTCATAGGTCAGCCATAGCATCCATGGGTCACCCTTATGCAGCTACTTCTTTCAAATAGGTCTGAGTAGCCCTTATAGATCTCATGGAGACCTATTCACTCTTTTAGCACTTCATAGAGAAAATTAGGAACATAATACCACTTATAAATTCATATTTACACTACACATAACCCCTTAAACATTCTCAAATGATTATATCCATCACAACACTCCTATGCTAAAGCAAAATAGATGAATCTTTGGCCTTATATATAAAAAATCCATGAACAAAAAAATAGTCAACTTAAAAGAAAATTTTCATATTGAATATGGATTTAAAAAACCTCCATAATCCACATATAGTGTTATAATTTAGTTTAAAACACTCTCCAATATGTATTTCATCTTGAAACATCAAAATGCTATCAAGAACAACTCAAATATCTTACTTGGATTACTTGTAGAACATGGTCAAACCTTTAGTCAAATTTGGAGATCAATATATACAATTTTACAAATTTTTAAATATTATAAATTAATTATTTGTATTTTCCTTGAAATTATATTCAACTTTTATTTTTACACCATTATCAAATTCTACATATATCACAAGTTATATCTCAAACAATACAGACTAGTTTTTCCTTTGTTAATTTGAATATTTAAATTTCAATGATCACTATGTAGATTCAAAACATAAAAAAAAATTTCATCATCTCATTCTTCTTAAAAATATTTAAAAAATGCATTCCATCTATTTCCTTATAATTTTCCTGACTTTAACCTACAATTCTCATCGTTAATCTTAGATACTAACTTCTGAGATCAAGATACTTAGTACGCTCATGTGTCTTCTGAACACTCTCTTCACATATTGACTATATATTATCCATTGGATAAAAATATGATAATATAATATGATCCATTACATAATTATTTTTTCATTTTATGAGATAATCCACTTAGCAACCATATGTGCCTTATAAGCATCCTTTGACATATTGACTTAATACGCACCATTAAATCAGTCTATGACAAGATCTCATGCTCCATTAGATACTTATATAGTTAGATTAGATGATTTCCATTCATATTTTGAAATATCACCATTATGTATTTGATTAAATTTTTTCCTAAGTATAGAAACTTAGTTAACTCTATTTGAGAAGCCAACTTTGCACCTTAATAAATTTTGTAACACTCAACCTCATGACCTAAAATTTGAACCACAAGATCACCTTTCATAGGAGAATTCATACATGTATCAAAATAATCTTTAAACTTTCACATGTATGAAATATTATTTCATTAAAATACTTACTTAGCTTTATCTATCAAGATGAATACTTGACCTTAGACATTCAACGTAGTTAAACTTGATGGTCTCTAGTCCATCACAGTTTGTTATATCAACTTAAAGGTTTATATATTGAACTAGAAAATACTTCAAGATTCCAAATCTTTAGGTTACCTTTTTTTCACTATATAAAACATATTTATAAAATCCTTTTACCACCACTAACTTTTTATGTACCTATACTAAATACAAAAACTTGCTAGTTCATTCATATTTGCATGATGTGTAGTGACAGTCTGGCTTATTTTAAGCTAGAAGATGGATGCTTCTCTCACCAAAGGATCAAATAACACACTATAACTTCACCAAGACATATATGAATTCCTCACAACCTCTTATTTTTCCTTACTAATTTTTATATATGTTAGATACTCTCTAAGCACTCTTGACACCCCATATGGTCTCTGTAATTGATCACATTATCCAAAATATCCATCAACCTACCTATCCAAGCTACTTTTGGAGATCCATGTTTTAACACTAACTATACTATGACATTACCACTTTATCATGACATCACTACTTTTTAATTATCTTTGACATCAATGCAAACAAGAAATCAACCTTTGACATCAATGACAACACACTTGCCAACAATCTATATGCAATAAAAAATGTATCATGTCTATGGATTAATCCTAGATCAGATAAGATAGATCACACCTACACTTTTGATTTGGACAAACTTGTTAAGTAGAAGCATGACTAATATATGGATTCACTAGACCCAATTAGGGGATCACTTTTATCACTTTTCACAACACATCATGATAGGAAGGGTTCTAAATCCTATAGTCTAACACAATCGCACAACAACCCTAATGAAATCCTAAGGTTTTAAATGCTCACTCTATTCTAATATCAATAAAGTAAAATCTTATCTAGTGCACACCAAAGCTTATGGTACAAATTTGGGATTATAAGCAATAAAACAAAAATGTATAAGGAACTTTAATTAAAGTAAGTATGAGTAACACCCTAATATAATAGATATGAAATATAGTATTATTCAATCCAATACTTATGCTACTTCTATCTACTAAAAGAGAGGAGAAAAAAGTTAGAATATACTTACTTGAATGTGAATCTGTCAAGACTCAAACTCTCCCTTGGCCAAAGGGGATTTGCAAGATGTTGTTGTGGTTCTTAAGGATAATTTTGTAAGGCCAAAGTATCCAAGACCTATCCACAAGACTAGATTATCAAAATAATAAAAATAAGCTAAGTATCCTCATGTAGAATGGTGGAAGATCATGAAGAATCATGAGTGAATAATAACTTTTAATTGCACATATGACTAATGACCAAAAGGATATTTTATATATAGGTGTATCTTACCCTAAATCATTCTGGGAACATCAGATGTATAGGGTTGACCTAGTGTGTTTTCGATGACAATTTACCAAGTCTAAGCTGGGTTGACTGAAGGGGTAACAAGATACAAAAGTAAACAATAACCCTAAATTGTACTGGGTTGACCTAGTACAACTGATAGTCCAAAAGGAGTTTAGGATACAAAAAGGAGGAATGAAAGAGGAAAAGACTAGAGGAATACTTAAGGGAGGATAAATAACTTAGGTAATGATTTTAGAATCTGGTTGGATTGGTAATAATTTGGCAAAAAAAGACAACAATCTTATGAAGCACCAAAGGTCTACCCACCCCTTTCTTGGTGAACCCCTTAGGGCATGCACTCAAAAAGATTGAGTCTCGATAGGTTCTTGTAATATGTAAAGCATTAGTAATCAATAAAAAATTAAAAATATTATGTGTCACTAATGTGTAATAGGGGATGGTGCTTTGAGAAATAACATAAGGACACACACAACATTGATGCTAAAAAAAAAGTTGTAGTATTTAAATCAAAAATAACTAAAAGCAAATGACTAAAAGGGAAACTAATCTAAAAAGTAAATAACTAAAAATTAAATGCAATGCATACCTTGACTTACCTTTATTACAAGATGATTGTCTAATGTGTTGTTATTTTTTATTGTGGAGGGTGTAGAGATTGCTTTTAACAAACCCAAGAATACAATACGAAAGAGTAAAAACAAACAAGCACAAGAAAAGCCAATATAACTGGTCCTATGAGAATGAGAAGTACTTGGGATATTTAGCAAGTTGGGGTGATAGGTGCTATGTTAGACAAAATTACTAAGTCAAAAATAAGAGTAAATCAGGTAACTAAAAATCCAAGGATACTAAAGATTGAAAAACTCAAACAAGTTATCCTTAAGTAAGAAATGTAGACTAACCAAGTCAAACTAAGGACACATGTCAAACAAGATGGTAAAAAAATAATAACAAATAAATGGTAAAATACTAAAATATAATGGTAAAACAATAGTGATGAGTTAGCAGTAACAAATCCACATCTCAATCATCAATGGAAAAAGGATGCATAAAAGGGAAAATAACATTGTCGAGTGAGAAATAACAATCCAACCACACTCAATAATGGAAAAAGGGTACACACGTAGGTGTCTGTAATAGTAGGATGGAAAAATCATGATAAATGGTAAAAGTAAAGTAAAGTAAAGTAAGTTTAGTAAATGTAAAATAAAGGTGTAAATAAATAATAATCCATAGTTACTCAAACATGTTATTTCGCTCTAAGGATAGATAAAATTAAAATGAAGTAGTGCTAGCATGTTTTTAAGATGTGAAGAAGAAGGAATTAAAGAAGAACGTAAAATAGATTTGGAATCATAATTTATGTATCAAGGAGGGAAATGAAATGGGTGAAGGGGAGAATGAAGGAAAAACCAAGGTAGAGGAAATCTTTAATGAAGTCAAGACACTCAAATTATGTTTGTCAAAACAAGAGGAGTTTCAACCTTAAGGACTATGAAGAACTTCTCTTTGTTACACATGTCTTGGGTCAAAAAATGGAGTATATAAATCATTCCAAGAAGGCTAAATGCATGAAAATTAAAATAGACCTACCTCCCCATGATGTGTTCCCCATTCTTCAATACCCTTTATAGACCATAAATTTACTATAAAGATTGGGTAATTGTGTGAGAAAGTAGGTAGCACCATAGAGTTTTTTTTTGAAATACCCTATTCTAATCTACTAGCCTGCCACACCCCAAAGGACTTTGACTCTATGTGAAGCTGACTATGGAGTTTGATCTTTGATTAGAGATAGGAGATGTGCTTGAAATCACATCTTTTGGTGTGATTTTAATTTTGAAATTTGTATGTTCCCTTTAAATATCATTACCTTTTATTTAAAATATTTGGATCTTAAATTTATTGATGGATTTTTCTGTTCCTCCTTCATATGGATTGGAAAACCAAACATGGGTGCTAAAGATGACTTTCATTTGAATACTTGGGACAAGGTTGCTAAGAGAGAAATTTAAAAGAGCATGGGGCATAAGAGTCTTGTAAATCTAGATGAAATAAAATTTCTATATTGACTTCAACCTAATTTTATCCAATGTAAAGATGAAATGAAGGGGAAATCAAGAGGAGTGACACATGGAACAATTTGAATTGCTTCAAATGATAAAAAAATGTGACAAAGGGAAAAGAGGGATACAATGATAGTAAAGGGTGATTCCTTATCATGAGAAAGAGATAAATGGAAGAAAACATGCTAACATAGATTGTTGTGCAATTTTCATCTAGTAAAATAAGAAAATAATTAAAGTTGAGAACCAAGATTTAAGAACATGATAAAAAAGATGGTAATTTTATGAGGATGGTTGGGTCCTATCCTTGGTATTAAAAATCAACTCATAAAAGAGAGACCCACAAGGGTGTTGATAAGAAAGAGAAAAAACTAGGTGAGGGAGCCTTCTTACAAAGTAGCTAACAAAATAAAAACCCAAAGGATGCCAAAAAAACATTGGCAAACAACAAGAAAAATAAATGATTAAAATATGGTGTTTTTGTGAGGGATGTCAAGTCCTATCCGCAGTCTTAAAAATCAACTCATGTGCAAAAAACAAGAGAAAATAAAAGAATATAAAGAATACTATGGTACATTAAGAAACCAAATGACCAAAAGGGAAGACTAAAGATTTACGAAAGGAAGGAAACTACTACAAAGGGGGAGACCCATGTTTAAGTAACCTATAAAAATTATATATATATATATATATATATATATATATATATATATATATATATATACATATATATATATATATATATATATATATATATATATATATACATATATATATATATATATATATATATATATATATATACATATATATATATATATATATATATATATATATATATATATATATACATATATATATATATATATATCTACACACACACACATATATATATATATATACATATATATATATATACATATATATATATATATATATATATATATATATATATATACATATACATATATATATATATGTATGTATGTATGTATGTATGTATATATATGTATATATATATATATACATATATATACATATATATATATATATATATACATACATACATACATACATACATACATACATATATATATATATATATATATATATATATATATATATGTATATGTATATGTATATGTATATGTATATATGTATATGTATATGTATATATATATATATATGTTTATATATGTATGTATGTATGTATGTATATATATATGTATATATATATATATGTATATATATATGTATATATATATATATGTATATATATATATGTATATGTATATATATATGTATATATATATATGTATGTATATATATATATGTATGTATATATATATGTATGTATATATGTATGTATATATATATATATATATATATGTATATGTATATATATATGTATATGTATATGTATATATATATATATATATATATATATATATATATATATATATATATATATATATATATATATATATATATATATATATATATGATAAGAAGGAAATGTTTAGGCAAATTAATTTTTAAGGAATTGAGCATTAGTGAGATATTTGAAAACATGGCCTTCATTGGTTTGAAGATGATAAGCATTTGGATAAAAAATATCTTTAACTAAATATAGGCCCCATCATTTTTGGGAATTTTTCCTTCTTTGTCATGGTTGTAATATAATTGAAGGACAATATCGCCAACATTAAAAGTATATACTTTAACACATTTAATCTATTATTGGGTGATACAAGCCTTGTATTGGTGATTGTGTTACAAGGCATAAAGATGATGTTAATCAAAAAGATCAAGGTTATGAAGGTGAGATTCACATAACTCTTCATAAAGAATAATGCCATGAAGAGATATACGATGGGAGGGAAGCTCAAATTTTAAAGGTAGAACCGACTTAGAACCATAGACTAGTGAGAATGGAGTTGTCCTAATGGTAGTACATATGTTAGTCTAATAGGCCCAAAGTGCAGGGTAAAGATGAATATGCCAATCTATACAAGTTTCATAGATTATCTTTTGAAGCATTTTGTTGAGAATTTTATTGTGGCCTCAAATTGATGATTGAAATATGGATGATAAGACATGGAAAACTTGTGATTTATCTTGAATTTATTGCAAAGTTATTTAATATGTTTATTTTTGAAAGTACCACCATTGTCAGAAATGATGGTATAGGGAATGCCAAAGTGGCAAATAATTTGGTTAAGAATAAATTTGGATATGATAGGACCAGTGACATTAATGAGGGGCATGGATTCTACCCATTTGGTAAAATATTTAGTAGAGGTGATGATAAAGATAATCTCATCATGAGAGTGAGGAATTTTACCAATGAGATTGAATCCCCATATGGAAAATGTCCATGGATATTTGATAGTTTTAAGTTTAGTAGGAGGTGAATGTGTAAGATCATTGTGAAGCTAATAAGAAGTGCATTTTTTAACATATTCAATTACATCCTTTTTGAGAGTAGGTTAAAATTAACCCATACATAAGAATTTACATGCTGTAGCATGTCTACTACATTGACCACTACAAATTCCCCCATTTGATTGTTCAAGAAGAGGAGGGACCTCATCTTGCTTAACACAATGGAGTAACGTACCTTCAACATTATGATAGTAAAGGATGTTGTGTCAAAATACATACTTGAAAGTTTGTTTACGAATGCATGTCTTTTCTCAAGAATCTAAATTAGGAGGATAAGTTTGGTATTCTAATAATTGAATGATTTCCTTATACCAAGGGATTTGTCTAATGAAAACAACCTCAAGTTGAGTTGAAGATGGAGATTTTCTTTTTTGTATAATAAAATAAGAATTAGGAAGAAACTGATGTGGATGAAATAGAAAAGTTAAAGAGGCAAGCGAATCAACAATAGAATTTTGATCTCTAAGAATAGGATCAATAGTGAAAGAGATAAAATCCTTAGCAAGAGTGGTTAGAATTGATGATATGTAATAAGGTTCTCACTTTTACATTGATAGTCACCATTAAGTTAATGATAAATAGGTTGAGAGTCACTTAAAGCATAAAGGTATTGAATGTCTAAATCAAGGATAACTTACATGCCTAAGATAAGATATTTATACTCATCCATATTAATGGTAACATCAAAGGTGGAAAAAAAAAGCTAAGGTAATGATTTTATCAGGAATAGTGAGAATGCAGCCTCTTCCAGTTCCTACCATCAAACTAAAGGGTCTAAGTATTCACATGCAAGTCAACATTGATTTTATGGATATCCTCGATAACTACCTTTGGTTTAGTAGTGCTAGAGGGAGTGGAAGATTCTTCAAGTTAATTTTCTTGAAGATTAGTATTAAATCTATGATAGTAATATTTAAGAGAGATACATTGATAAGGACTTTCAATGTAAAGGATATTGCCATCTGGAAGGTCACCTTAAAGGGAAGAAGTTGCTAGAATGAGAACAATAGCAAGATGGTCAGTTATGAATTTCCCTTTAATAGATTTTTGAGTGATAATGCAAATATAAAATTCCATAAGGAGGACCATCCATTTGCCAATTCTATCTCTAGGAAGAAAGGCTTGGATAATAAATGATGAAGGTGGTCAGAATGAACAATGACATAATTTGTTTGGTAAAGCATATAATGGTGAAGCTTTCTAGCTAGAAAATAGATGGTGAGATATTGCACTCAATCTTGGTATAACATGTTTTATAATAAATGATGTCTTGGATAATTTAGTAGATGTCATAATCTCTTCTCGTATCATCTTGTTGGGAAAGCATTGTCCTAACTAAAATATGTGTGGAAAAAGTATATAAAATTAAAGGTTTATCATTGGAAGGAGGATGAAGTGTGGGTGGATGAAGCAAAAACTCTTTCATGTTATCAAAGGATTTTTGACATGGATCCATTCATTCTAAATTAGTATTTGTCTTGAAAAGGTAATTGATATAGTGAATTCGATATGCCATTTTGGGGATGAATCATCTAATTACTCCAAGCTTGCCTAAATAAGTATGAATGCCGGAATAGAATGAGGAATAGGCATGTTGATGATGGAACTAATTTTGGTAGGATAAACATCAATACCATGAAGAGAGACTAAGAATATTAACAATTTGCCAAATATGATCCCAAAGACACATTTTTGAAGATTAATTCTAACTTGATATTTAAGGAGATGATCAAAGCTAGTAGTAAGATCAGAAAGATGATTCTTATGATGATTGTATTTAGTAATAAGATCATCCACATAGGTTTTAACAATTTTATGAATGAGATCATGAAATATGTGAGTCATTACACATTGGTAAGTGGCTCTAACATTCTTGAGGCTGAAGGGAATTTTGACATAGCAATAGGTGCCCCATTTCATGGTGAAAGTAGTCTTATGTTGGTCTTCAGGAGTGATATGAATCTAATTATATATTAAGAAACCATCCATAAGAGATAAAATTTTATACCCAGTCATGGAATCAATGATGACATCTATTGAAGGTAAGGTAAAGTTATCCTTAGGACAAGTAAGATTAAGATTTTAAAAATCAATACAAATGTGAATAACCATAGTGACTTTCTTTCGAATGGGCATAATGTTAGAAACCCATTCAGAATAATCCACCGATTTGATAAATTTAACATTGAGTAATTTGATGATTTCCTTATGACATAAGGTTGAAACTTCAAGCAAAAATTTTCTTTTCTTTTAATGCATCAACTTGGCATCAAAGTAAATAATCATGTTATGCACCAATATGATAGGGTTAATGTTAGGCATGTCCTCATAAGACCAAGCAAAGACTTTGTGATATTTGTTAAAGATTAAGCTAAAATTATCATATTTTTTAGGTCAAAGCTCTTGAGAAACTATAATTGATTGAGGATAAGATGGGGTACCATATTTTATGTGATTTGTTTCTTTAATAATCATGGTATTACCATCTTGAAAGTGATATGGTGCATTAGGCAAGGCTGAAATTAGATTTATTTTAGGATCAATGCTAGCGACAAGGTTATTGAAGCAAGGAGTTTGAGTTTTAAAGTTTCCAAGTTTACGATGATGCTAAGGAAATTTAGGTTCTTAGGTATGGATTAACTTAAAAATAGCTTCGTCACTAGGCAAGGTAGGAAGAGGACCATAATATTCAACATCCAATTCAATATCAAGAATTTGATTGCCATGGCTATCATACTCAGAATGAACCTGACGAACATTTGTCACCTTGGCATCAAGCATAATTTTAGTTGTAGAAGAAGTATATGGAATATAAGAGATTATAATATCAGTGGATTCAATGATGGGTGAAGGATTGGATCCAATGATTTGATCCAAGGGTATAGGAACTTATGGAGGTTTGGAAGGTATAATTTGTTTTACCACCCAAGGAGTATCAATAATAGGAGGATTGATGGGAGGTACATAACCCTCAATATCTAAGGTATGATCTACATAAATGGTATGCACATCTTTATTAAAAGCATGGATTTGGTATAAAGTTTTTTGGTAATGCTAGACATCCAAGTTTCTAGATTGAGGTTGGGCCATGATATAGTTGTCATATGTTAGATAAATCATACAATATTGAGAATCAGGGGAGTTTCAAAAGGTGAAATCCCAATATTATTAAATGTATGAGGAGACATGATGAGAGGGTATTCAATAATATATCCATTCCAAAATCATTTCAAGTGAAGGCATACTTTATTAAAGAAGGATATTGAGCATTGTATAGAGGAGAAAAGTTGGTAATCTCATCAATAAGAGGAACAATATGGTTGCTTAGTAATAGAGAAGTAGGAAGCCATTACGAAATATATGGAGGTAACTTGGTAGTATTACAAGTGTGTTGTAATTCATTGGGATTATCATCATCAAAATCCATAAGAGTAACTTGTATATTGGGACTCATGTTTATAAACTTAGGTAAAGGATAATTTTTAATCTTAGGATTTGTAGGAATATGATATTGAGGCTTAGGATTATGAAGTTGGATACTCCATGGATTGGGGTCAGCTTCATGTTTGTACCATTTTCCATTATGTAAAAATTCAATAAATAGACTACTAGAAGAAGCAATAGCCCTCATTCAATGGGTCCATGGATGATCAACAAGGATATTATAAGCTAAAGAGATATCAAGGACCATAAGATTGGTTTGAAAAGTCTTAGGTCCTCTGGTTAATGGAAACCAGATACAACCAAGTGGATTTTGATTAGTCTTATCAAAACCATAGAAAGTACGATGGGTTTGCTTAAAATGATCATTATTATTACCAAGTTTTTATATAAGCCATAAAGATGTCACATTAATACCAGATCTCTCATCAACTAATAATTTTTGAATAAGGGTGGTATTAATGGATATTTTAATAAAGAGTGGTGGTTCGTCAGCATGGAAAATAGTATCATTGTTAATCATGTCTTATTCAAGGAATTCAATAGAAGGTTTGGATAAGGACATGAGGTTTTAATGGTGTTAACATTATTAGGTTGAGGATCAATAGAATGTGGTTCTTCATCAATGGAGGATGGATCTTTAATTTATTGAATTTTTTACATGAGGAATATTTGATGATAGGATGAAGTGTGAACCAACTCCATAAGAGGAATATTACATGGCATAGAGTTGAGTTCTTCAAGAAAACTCCAATGAGATTTAGAAAAAATTAGCACAATTTTTATAAGGTAAATTAGTTTTGGAAGGTATAGATGTGGTTGGAGGATCAAAAGGAGAAAATTGTTCCTTGAGTGATTCTAAATAAACATTGGAGTGGTAGTATATTTAAGAAGTTATTCTTATAAAGATGGATTTTTAGGCTTGGAAATGGGATCTTTGTGAGCCAGTTTATGATGATAATTGACCTTGGTAGTATTGATTTATGGAGAGTTGTTATAATATTGGTTATAATTAGAATTAATGACACAAACATCCTTAACATTTGTTTGATTATTAGAAGAAGATTTTTGGTTATTGGAGGTAGAAGTTTTGAAAGTTTGTCATTTGTGGGAAGTAGTAGTGTATTATTGATGACAAAGATTGATCATAACTTCATGATTGAATGAATCACTAAGCATATAGGAGACAAAAAGTTTATTTATCCTTCTACAAGATTCATGAGAATACCTAATGTTAGCATGGAACTAGAAAAATAGATTAGGGTCATACCACTTAGGAGGAGCATTTGGATAGATGAAAGGTTTTGAGGGTGATGAAATTGTTTCATTTATTGAATAGAAAGAGGTGTATGAGAAGGTGAAAGAATATCAGTTTTGGCAACTCCTTGTTTGTTTTTTGGAGAATTACTAGTAATAACATTAGATGTCTAGAAATATCCTTTAAGGAGTTTAGGATTAGGTTAGAATTGCTTCATAAGAAATTATTGATGCTTAGCTTAATCAAGAGCTTTATTGAGTGTTTAAAGAGCAAAGGTTTGAACCTTATATTGCAAAGTAGGATTTAAATCCATGATAAAGAGTTTGAATAAGTTATCATCATTCATGTTATGATCAGATTTATGAGTTAAAAATTTATATCTTTTAATAAATTCATGAGATGATTCAGTTGGAGATTGCTTAGCATCGATGAGGTGGCTAAAATTATTTTCAAGAAGATCATTGTGTTTAAATTCTTTAACCAAATGATTAATCAAATCTTCAAGTTGCCAAATAAAATGTTGGGATAGTTTATTATACCATTCTAATACATCACCAGTAAAAATTTTGACTAAGATTTTAGTATTGGCAAATGTATTAGTATGGATCCACTCATTGTAAAGGTTGCCAAAGGCTTTAAGAAATTAGGTAGGGTCCTTAGTCCGATCATATTTAATAGTTGGAGATATGTTACCAATATCAATGGAAATAATGAAGGGAGCTAAAGGCTCATTTTGAATGGTTTGAAGCATCTTTTTATTCATTATGAGTTTAGGACTAACATTAATCGAGGCATCCCTAAGAGGTGGAGGGTTATAATTAGGATTAGTTTGAGGATGAATAGTTGGAGGTTGATCAACCACATTAATTAAATTATGTTTAAGTTGCATCATTTGTTTGGTATTAGAATTTTGTATAATGTTCATTTCTTGAATGACTTGGGCTAATAGTTGGGTTGTATTGGGAGGTGGGCTGGTGTTTGTAGAACTCCTCATATTGGTATTAGGGAAAGGATGGATAGAAGAAAGATTAGTGGGATTGTTAAGTAAAATTGTATCAATCACTCCCACATTAGTTTGAATATTTTGAGAAGTTTCTTGGTAAGTAAATAAAGGATTAGATCCATCAACTTTATCTTGAGCTGTTAGTTGTACTATATTACAATTCATAGATGAAGGAGGAAAAGAGGCACCCAAGAGTGATGGTGATCTTAGGAAGAAAAAAGGAGAATAAATGAACATCCCATATAGTACTTAAATGGATTCAAGCTATTCAAGAAGATTCTGATAGGAGATTTCATTCTGACTAAAGAGAGATGAACAAAATGCAAAATTGGAAAGATAAGGAGTTAGATTGACAAATAGGGAAAGAAAAAATTAATACAAGGTTGACTAGGTCAATCCAATATAGAAATTAAGGCCCATAAATTGTATATAGTCGATTGGGTCGATCTAGTAAAGTGAATAAAGATAGGAAAATGATGAAAATTGAGATATAAACTATACATGGTTGATTGGTTTGATCCAATACAGTGAACAGGAGTTGAAAAAGACATTGAGTCAACTGGGTCGATCTAGTATAGAAACAAAGGAGAAAGAATAAGATGATAACAAGTTATGAATTAAAATAATACAATTTGTTGTAGCTAATCTAGAAAAGTAAGAGAGAATGGAAACAAAAAATCACTTGGATCAATGCTAGCCAATCTAATTGATGCACATAAAACAAAACCTTCCACCAATGCTAGATAATGTAAGTTTTTTCACATACAATTGAACAAAGAGCAAGCAAACAACTTGAAAAGTAAATCTAACCAATTGGTCAAATTGATTATTAATTAAGCTATTAAGAATGATTTTTAATTTTATTATAAGTTGACTATAGAGAAAGGTACTAGATAATAATTTAAGGATGGTTTCAGGTAGTTTGGGTTAAAAAGAACTATAGTGGAAATGGTACATGCTTGGTATTGGGGCCTACCCCCTCACTTCGCACATCATAATGATAAGGGTGTCATGTGCTTAGCTAGAATATACCATTAACCATGCTTTATAGTTTACCAGAGAATCAAGTCAAATTCCCCCTTGGTGATGAAATCCAATTAGATTGGCCTAGGGTAGACATAGTGTTAAAGTACTTTTTAATGTTTTTGTGATATGGTCATGTGTACATAAAATAAAAATATTGAAACTGAGTGATAGATTGAAAATACACTAATTAGACTATGTGTACTATTCTAAGTGATGAGCTAAAAATATGGCTCATTATTGACATGTTATTTCCTTCAAATCATCTCTCAAAGGATATTATCTTATACAAATCTTAGATTCTTAGATAGATATTACATGGAAAATAGATATTTGTCTTGTTTATATTAAACCAAAGACTGAACCTTTACTTTGTCATTAATGTCTAATACATAGTATGTTTTAGTGATATTTTATGTCAAGAATACTCAAGAAGAAGACACAGGTGATGTACAGTGAACATTCCATTTTAATCTCCATCCAGCAAAACTACGAACTCCGCAGGCTTGTTTCTATAGACCTTGTTGGCTTATTTATATAGATTCTGTAGGGTGTTTCTACGAACTCCGCAATCTTATTTCTATAAACTCTGTAGGCTTGTTTCTATGAACTTTGAAGGCTTATTTCTATGGATTTCATAGGCTCATTTCTATGGACTCCATAGGGTCAATACCAAGAATTTTGTAAGGACAACGGGAAGCTGGAGACTAGATAGGATAAGAAAGAACCATTCCAAATGGAATCAAATAAGGATAATAACCACCTACTATTTTGAAGGACTTCCTTTTGATAAATATGTATGTAATCATATTTTAGGACTATTATAGGATAGGATATTTATTTCATCTAAATAATTTGATTGCTTGGAAATCCAATCTCCTATCTTTGGATGAAGGGATCGACTAGGAGTCCTATTATTTTGCATCCTATTTTGAGTTGATTGTATTAGTATAAAGCATAAGAATTTTGACTATGAAAGAGATAATAGAAGATATAGAGAAAATATAGAATCAATAATTAGATTTTTTATAAGCACACAGGTTTCAATCAGATTGTAATCATTTCATTTCTATGAATTAATACTTCAAGTTTCCAGCACTGATTAATCTTTTTTCTTGAGTCTGAGAGGAGCAAGGGCCCACTATCCTTGGAAACAGGGACTGTGTATAGTATTTATGTTCTATTTTATTAGTTGGAATATTTTTTCTATTTGCATTTATTTATAACAACATCAAAACAAATTCATAGTTTAGAAAAAACATTTTCTTATTTCATTTCTTTTCTACACAAAGTATGTTTTCTTTTATAACAGAAGTTTGAAGCAGATTTACTTTCATAGTAGGAGTGTGAATTTATTTTCTATAAAAATGTAAAATAGGAGTGTGATCTTTTATTTCCAGCAAAAGAGTGGATTGATTTGATTTCTTTATTTTTTAGCAAAAACGTGAATCAAGTAGTTTAGTCAAAGTTATAATAGGATCAACAAGCACCCCCATAAGCAAACTTCTAGATCTACCATCCCATACCTTACTGTAGATAGCTTTGGACACCAGCCTTGGTTGATAAGACACCAATTTAATATTAGTTAAATGAAGAGTTAGATGACACTCGTCATTTTTGGTGCCATTGCCAGGGAAACAAAAGGTGTTAATAAGGTAATAATTATTGATCTAGAGTAAAAAAATTGATAAAATTATGTACCATCCTATAGATTCTAAAGGATGATTTATTCCAAATTTTCCACCAAGGACACAAGTGGACACTCCTTCAACATCTCTGAGTAGTGAACCAGAAGACACAAGTGAAAACTATTTGCAAGAATCTTCTGAAACTGGGATAGGAACTGGGCCATTACCACATGCAAGCCCCATAGGATAAATTATTTAAGACCAATCTCTTACAGGAAGACATTATTTAGAGATTTCCAAAGACTTAAAAGAAGCATTTCAAAGATCCATAGCTGAATAAAATTTTGATAACTTGGAACAACCTATAGCTGAGACCACAAACATTCAGTGGGAAGATCATCCCAGCTTTGAAATATCATTAGAAGAAGAAATGGATTTCCAATAAAATCAACAATTTGCACAATCAAGAAGGAATTTCTCCTTTCTTATTAGTGCGGAACCTAATAATCAAACCCCCATGCAAAATATTTCACTAGCCAATTTGTCAAATTTCTGGGGATGATCTACAAAAGATCCTAATCAATTCCTGTTTGAATTTAAGGTGCTATGTCAAACCTATGATTACACAACTGATAGCCAAAAATTAAAACTATTTCCCTCTAAACTTAAAGATGCAGTGATGAGATGGTTCATGGGTTTACTTGGCAATTCTATTAGAACATGGAAGCCATGGAAATAGAATTCTTGAACAAATACCAAGATTACTGTCGAGTGTGATAAAGAAAAGAGGACTTCTTCAAAATCAAACAAAATGAGGATTAATATTTAGAGGATTATTTGGATAGATTCATGTTCACTCATAAAAGAAGCAATTATCCACTCACTGAAGACATTCATAAATTCATTTTCTTGAAAGGATTGGATGAAGACACTAGAGATGACTTAAATATAATGGGTAGAAGAGACATAAATAAGTTGGCTTTTGATCATATTTCTGAGCTTTGTACTAATTACTCTCGAACAAAACCTAGAATTAGGAAAGGAAAGTTTGGGAAATCTAACGAAGTGGGTAAATTAATGGAATAATTTGCTAATATCAAAATAGATATTCTAGTTACACTAAATAGTACTCTAGATGGCCTTCAAGCTTAGGCAAATGCAATAGATCCTTTAACAATCTACTGTCCTAAGTGTAGATAGAAACATACCCTTAGAGATTACCCCTTGGATAGAACTAATATTTCATCATGTGGGATCTGTGATGCAACAGATCATGATACCAAATATTGCACCCTTTTACCTGTTTTAAAGAATCAAATGAAAACCCAAGTCTAGTCCACTAAAGAAGTAAATTATATTCAAAGATAAAACTTTGCTCCACAAACCTAGGCTCAAGGACATTTTAATGCAAGAAATCTAGTTAATCCATAGATGGCACCATGGAATGTTTTAGTTCCTACACCATTGTGGAATCAACCCTAAATTCCATCAATTTAAAATCCATGGGCAGGGCAAGATTAGATGCCAACACCTCCATGGATGGTGCCATAGTCACAGCAACAATGGGTACCATAATAACATTGGATGCCACATCCATATAAATAATGGAATCAATAGTGTAACCCACATTCACAATTCACCCAACCAAGAAGACCACTTCAACAAAAAACCATTATGCCACCCCTAGTTATTTAGCAATAAGGACAAATCAATCAGCCCTCAATGCTTGCACAACCAATAAAAAATCCAAAAAATAAACAACCAACACCTATTTATGTTAATGAATAGGAATAAACAATCAATGTTAGAGCGATTGAGTTTTCAGACATACATTTGAGATCAAGGAAAACTATACAAAAACCTCTAGTACTCATTTCTAAGATACCTGATGAAAATGAAAAGATAGAATCATCTCAATTAAGCACTAGCGAAATTGAAATCAAGATGAGTCCTAAAGTAAACAAAGGAAACACTACTACACTAGTATTTCCTTTTTCTAAAATATTAAGAGCCACTGATATCAAACTAGACTCAAACTTGGTCCATGAGTTGCAAAAGATCAATATTGAGGTACCCCTTCTACAAGCTATTAGGGATATACCTGAATTAAATAAGATCATCAAAAACCTCTATATTAAGACACATGGGAGGAAGGTAAAATATCTTGGAACCATTCATGTTGATGGAAAAGTTGTTGACTTATTGGAAGGAAAACTATTAGTTCCAAAATATGCAGATCCAAGAAGCCCAGTGATCATAGTCACAATTAGAGGTAAAGAAATTCCTAACATCTTGGTAGATTTGGGAGTAGAAATCAATGTCATGACAATTTATACTCTCCATGAATTATCTCTTATGAAAATGCAACCCATAACTACCATTTTTCAAATGGCGGATCAGTCGGTAGCAAAACTAGAAGGAACTATAGAAAATGTTGAAGTGTTAATAGAAACTTGGGAATAT
Organism: Torreya grandis; assembly: GCA_037957365.1. Taxonomy (NCBI): domain Eukaryota; kingdom Viridiplantae; phylum Streptophyta; class Pinopsida; order Cupressales; family Taxaceae; genus Torreya; species Torreya grandis. The sequence goes on from JARHVA010005431.1 coordinate 963,782, forward strand.
CCTATAGATTTCATGGTCTTGCAACCCAAAAAAAAGAATCTAGGATATCCTATAATATTAGGTAGACCATGTTTGGCTAATATAGTAGCATTGATTGATTCCAGGTCAAGAGACATGACCATTTCCAATGGGTTAAAATCCAAATGCATCTCCTTGTATCCTCCTGCAAAACCATCAATAAAATTGCATACAAGAACTTTGGGTGGATGAATTAGACAACACATTAGACAACATTTCCTCCTTAGCCATGATCATATTTAAAAAACACTTGATATAATTTAATGGAGACATATACCCAAAATTTATGGACTCTCCCAATCCAAAAACTACAGAATCTGCTAGTCCAGAAACTATGGACTATGCCAGTCTAGCAACTATGGACTCTACCAGTTTGAAATCTATAAACTACCTTAGTTTAGGATTCTTGGGTCTGATAGAAAATTTTGAAACCTCCACTTCTAATTCTGATAGTACTTCTTCATCATATGATTATAGATTGATTTAGGAAAGTGTGTGGAAATTGGTAGAATAACAACAAACTCATTTCTTAGATGAATTTCATTATTCCTTAGCAAGACTGATTCCTCCTAGAAAAGAGTTTGTTGATAATGTAACTATGTTTCATAAGATGCTTCCTCACCCATGTCCTCTGAACTCATTAATTAGTGAGTTTAATAAAATATAATCTAACTACCCAGGTAAAAAACCAATCATGGTATTACTTGGAAAAATTTTGAACATCAATAGTTGGTTGACAAATGAAGAGGAAGATCAACTCTTTGAAGTATTGAAAAGAAATACCAAGGATTTTGCTTTGGATTATACCAACATGAAAGGAATTCATCTCAATATATGCACTCATCACATCTACATAGAATCTGTCAAACCAGTCAGACAACCACAAAGAAGAATAAACCCAACACTAAAGGAAATAGTCAAAACCAAAATCCAAAAGTTTCTGGAAGTTGGGTTTATTTACCCCATCTCAGATAGCCAGTGGATGTCACCTCTAGTTATTGTGCCCAAGAAAAATGGAAATTTAAGAGTATGTGTGGATTATAGAGAATTAAACAAAGTAACATTAAGGGATTACTTTCCTTTACCTTTCATTGATCAAGTTCTTGATAGATTGGTAGGAAAGAAATATTTTTCTTTCCTGGATGGGTTCAGTGGGTATAACCAGATAATGGTAGCAGCTGAAGATCAATATAAAACCACATTTACCTACCCTTGGGGAACTTTTTCTTATCGATTACTTCCATTTAAACTCTGTAATGCTCCAACAACCTTCCAAATATCAGTTCTTGCAATATTCTCTGACCTTATAAATGATTGTGTTGAGGTATATATGGATGGTTTCAATGTTTATGGTGCAACTTATGAAGAAGCTCTTACCAACTTGGAAAGAGTATTGATCAGATGTGAGGAACATCAATTATCTTTAAGCTATGAGAAATGTTTGTTGATGATGGATGAAGGAATAGTCCTGGGACATCATATTTCTTCAAAAGGCATTCAAGTAGATCCAAAGAAAGTTGAAATAATTTCCAACTTACCCATTCCACAAACACAAACTAAAGTTAAGAGTTTTTTGAGATATGTTGGTTACTACATACACTTCATAGATAAGTTTAGTCAAATAGCTGCCCCTATGTTTGTCTTGCTTACAAAAGACAGTAATTCAAATGGAATGATAGTTGCTAGAAGGCCTTTGAAACCATCAAAGCTAAAATTTTTACTGCTCTAGTATTAAGAGGACCAAATTGGACTAAGATATTCCATATATACACAGATGCTTCCAATATAGTACTATGAGTAGTTCTTGGATAAAAGGATGAAAAAGGTAACATGTATGCTATATATTATATTAGAAAAAACATGACACCTACTAAAAGAAATTACACCACAATTGAGAAGGAATTCTTAGCTATAATTTATGCAATCAACAAATTCAAACAATACATAACAGGCTACAAGGTATTTGTCTATACAGACCATTCAACTATTAGATATCTTACCAAAAAACTAATTGTGGGAGGTAGGATTATTAGATGGCTATTACTCTTACAAGAATTTGATGTTATTATTATAGAAAAACCAGGGAAATCTAATGTGGTTACTGATTTCTTGTCAATAATCAACACTAAAAGTGAAGAAGAATCAGTGGAAGATGATTTTCCAGATGAATAATTATTTGCTATCTCAGCATAATCTCTATGGTTTGCTGATATAGCCAATTACCTCACCATAGGGAAGTTTCCTCTACACTTTTCACAAAAATAAAAGAAACATTTAGTCAAAGAAAGTTATTTTAAATGGATTAATGGAATGTTATTTAAACTTGGATCTGATCATATGTTTTACATGTGTGTAACAAATGGTGAAGCTTATGATATCATCAGAGATTGTCATGATGAACTAGGAGGAGGCCATTACTCAGCTCAAAGAATTGTACATAAAATCTTGGGAGCAAGATATTATTGGTCTTATCTTCACCAAGTAAAATGATATGTCAGACACTATGATGCTTGTCAGCGAATTGGAAGCCTACTCTTTCAACAAAGATGCCTCTACATCCTTATCCTCAATTGAGTTTAGAACCATTTGAAAAATGGGGAATTGATTTTATTGGTCTAGTGGATCCTCCTTCTAGAGGAAAATAATATCTCCTAGTATGTATAGACTACGTGACCAAGTGGGTAGAAGTGGAAACATTAACTCATGCAAGAGGAGATGGTAGCTGATTTCTTATATTTCAAAATCATGCAAAGATTTGGTGTTCCAAGAGAGATAGTCTTAGATCAAGGACTGTAGTTCATGTCAAACCTAATAAAGCAGTTCATGTAAAGTGTATCAAACTCATCATAGAAAAACTTCTCCATACCATCCACAATCGAATGGACAAGTTGAAGTTACCAACAAAGAACTAGAAACCATTTTAACCAAGGTTGTTAATTTTAGCAAAAAGGATTGGGTAGATAAGGTACCAAAAGCTATTTAGGCCTATAATACTACTTAGAAAACAACAACTAGATTTTCACCTTATGAATTGGTCTATGGTAAGAAGCCTTTATTCTTTGTTGAACTTGAATTACAAAATTTGAAAATAGCTGTAGAAGTAGGAATTGAGTTGGAAGAAATAAAGAAAGAAAGATTCCTATAGATTAATCAAATTGATGAAATGAGGATGGAAGCACTACAAAGAACTAACTGGTAAAACATCAAAGAAAAGTTTGGCATGATGCACAAATCAAGCAATGGAAGTTTCAGAAAGGAGATTGGGCACTATTATTGATTCTAAATTTCAACAGTTTAAAGGAAAACTAAAAAAAAGATGGCTGGGACCTTATGAGATTGAAGAGGTGTATAAAAATGGTTCTATAAAGTTGATACCTATTTATGATAGTAGAAGAGCTCTTTTAGTCAATGGACATAGATTGAAGCTCTATCAAAAACCTCTCAATAAAGATGAATTTATTCAAAAAGTAAAGGATCAAGTAGTTATTCTGGAAAGATTTACTTCCTCTGAACATGATCCTTGATAATCCAACAAAAGAAAAGAAAAAAAACATCATCAATAGTGAAAATCCTTCTAGGGACGCTATTGACAATGCATGCCCAAAAAAACTAGCTTGCTGGTTGGCTATGCATTGCAAAATATATAATAATAATAATAATAATAATAATAATAATAATAATAATAATAATAATAATATCATGACACTATGATTGGTCGTCTCCATGCAATAAACTAATCCATGAAAACCTATTGGTGCAAGACACGTGGCGAGTAAAGGATAATGTCTAAGGTTAAAGTAAGTAAGACATATATTTTATTTCTCTATGTTTAGTTAACTAATTATCTCTAATTTGATTAAGACCCTATTTTTCTAAGATGACCTAAATTTGAATCTTATAAAATGGAATGACACATCCCATAATGAAAAAGCATGAAACTGAGCCACAAAAGGTGTATGGATAAGTGTGTAGCTTGGATATCATCAATTGAGTCATCAAGTACCATAGTGATGGAATATCATAAAAAGGGGTTCTCAATGAATAATGAATCATTGTCACCATCAATATGAAATGTCATCATTTCACATAACTTGTATTGATGAGACCAAACGGTTGGCACACTCCATATAAATGTGCGGTGCCTAACTGTATCACATCATCATACCACACTACGGACTCATGCAATTGTAGCATTTCAAATAAATCATTTCCTTTCTATGAACTTCAATAGAAGTTGATCCTCAGAGCCTGTTGCCTATTGACTTCAACAAAAGATTGGTCTACACCTTAATTGGAGTTAAAGGAACCAAGTTGACTATGACTCTACATAAAAAAAAGGATATAAGACAAGATTAGAGCTAAAGGATCTAGTGACGTTTCATAAATACAAAGCTTCTATAACAGTGTTCAGAGCTAATGACTAGCTACCTTTCACTGAAAAGATCCAGGTTTTTGACAAAACAATGGTAAGTGAATTCATTACCAATCTCACCCCTAAATTTTCAATTGTGAAAGGCATTGTTATTCCTATACAACTCAAATCATAAGCCAAATTATATGAATTCTAGAAGAAGGAATGAGAGCTATAGGTAGAGTGTTACTTAGTGATTTAATTAGTCAATTCAATGGTAATAAGTAGACTAGAATTTCATGTCTAGTAGATTCCAAGGGAAAATCAAAAGGGATCAAAAGGAATTCACTTCCTGAACCTTGGAAATTTGTAGTCAAGTGGGTACTTAAGTTTATCATTTGTGAAGGGCAACATAGTATTTTAGGGGGAGATGCCATGAAAATGTTAATACATCTTAAGTATGGGAGACAAAACCCTCAATACAAAATTAACCTCCCATCTTTCTTCTATGGTGCTCTGCAAGTTATGTCTACAACCACTACTATTACCCTTAGGCATCATGGCCTTATTCATCTTATTATCCAACATCATTTCCTTCAACAAGGTCAAGAAGTCTGGGAGGAATTTTAGAATAGTATAGCACAAGAAACCCCAAATGTACCGTAGGAACACTCATCTCCACCTACCCCATTAGCTGAGAATACAACACCAAGAAAACAATCTTAGACTGTAATCTCCATAGAAATCCCTTCTTCTTCAAAAAAATCACAAGGTCTCCACAAGAACTCATGAGTCTGTAATAAAACTAGTTCCTTTCACAAGAAGAAGAAAATTGAGATAGAGGGTTGCTACAGAACTTGAGATGACCAAGGGTTTGGTGGTTGAGAAGGAAAATCAACCAAGTGTAGCCCAAAGAGTAACTAAAAGAAGAAGAAGGTTCATTTTAATAGAAGAAGATGAACAAGAAATTGTAGATATTTTAGATAATCTTAAAATAGTGTCTCATTCCCCCATACATCAAAATATTCTTGAAACTACATATATTGAAGAAATTCCTTTTGAAAGGAACTCTCTAATCATAATGGAGGAGCCAAATCCAAAGGAAGAGCCACACACGGTAGAGGAATTAAGTATGGCAGAACAACCACCTGTTCTAGTTGAAACTACAATGGATAAAGGAAAAAATGTATGTACCGATGAGAATGGAGAATCATCAAATCTAAATGATCCTATTATTTAGCTAACTTTGAAGCTTTCTCAAGCTCAAGCTCTTAAACAACAACAAAAAGATGACATTGCTAACTTGATTAGTCAATTGCAAAATAAAGATCATTTTAGCTCATCTTTGGTGCAATAATTAGAAACAGTATCTGTTGATCATGCAGCTAAAATTCATAGATTAGAGGAAATAATACAAGAACATGAAGATGAACAAATTGATCTTTGGATATATGTAAAAAGTCTAAAGACAGAAAATATGAGGTTGTAAAATTTGGTAAACTCTTTCGAAGCACCTGCTATTGCACTTTCTCCTTCCAAAGTATTTATTGACCATCGTTGTTAAACAAGTGATCCAGGTATTCCTCCCTTGCAAATACTACATCAAATTGAAGAAGAATATTTTTTACTTAAATAGAAAAACAAAGATGCAACTTCTTCAAACAAACTCTTGGAAAATGAAAAGAAAGAATTAGAGGCTAAAGTCCAAGAGTTAGAATAAAATTTGCAAAATGCACGTAAACTAGGAGAAACTCTTTTGGCATGTAGGAATCCTTATCCTGCATACACTTTGTTTTTATTTGAACAATTTTATAGATGGCAGTTTCTACAGATCTCCTGTCATCTTCCTTACAAAATTTTACAGCCAACAACATTTTTGGAAATTTTCTATAGTGCTGGACCTGATCAGCAGGATTTGCTTTGTGAATTTTATTTGCATGACTTGATTCTAGGAGATCATGAGCATAATAAGTTTCTGATAAATCTTCATGTAGGAGAATTTCAATTGAGATCACTAAATTCTACATTCAAAAATTAGATAGCATGGAAAAGTAGATTTGAGGACTATACAAATCATGCTAAGACTACAGGATTATGTGTCAGACTAGCTTTTTCTATTACCAGATTGATCAAATAAAATTTTCACTGTGCTTTGTTCAAAGATGAGGTTAAAACACATTATTTATAGGCTCTATATGATTGTACACTTTCTTTTGATTTGTTTTCAAGATAGAAATTTGATTTAGTAGTGACTGCAACTGTAAAAAGATGGGACTAACTTTCAGTGCCTCTTAAAAGGTGAGAAATCATGTCCCCAAATAACTTAAGATGGAGTATGAAGAGAGCATCCTCAATTATGGAAATTTTAATAGAGGTAATCAACTCTGGAGGATAACAGAAATGGATTGGCATGAGATATAGACCACCTTTGTTGATCATACCTATTCTAGGATGGCAGAGTTAGGTTCCACAATTAGAAGAGTAATTCAGTAGATGGAAACAAATGATTCAAACACATCAAGGATTTACCAAAAATTTAGATAGACACATAACAGATGAATTTGATGAATATGATTTGAGTCAGAGTGTAGAAAGCAGAAGCCAAAACTATGAACGTTAATAAATGTTTGCAATGAGACTTGAAAAAGGTAAAGCTTAGGGGAGATGATGAGATCAAAATATGGATCATTATTGACATGTTATTTCCTTCAATTCATCTTTCAAAGGATATTATCTTATACAAATCTTAGATTCTTAGATAGTTATTACATGGAAAATAGATATTTGTCTTGTTTATATTAAACCAAAGATTGAACCTTTACTTTATCATTAATGTATAATACATAGCATGTTTTAGTGATATTTTGTGTGAAGAATGCTTAGGAAGAATACACAGGGGATGTACATTGAACATTCCATTTTAATCTCCATCCAACATAACTAAAGACTCCACATGCTTGTTTCTACGAACTCTACAGGCTTATTTCTATGGACTCTGTACATTGTTTCTATAGACTCCACAATCTTATTTCTATGAACTCGACAGGCTTATTTCTACGGGCTTCACAAGCTCATTTTTATGGACTCCATAGGGTCAATATCAAGAATGTTGTAAGGACAACAGGAAGCTGGAGACTAAATAGGATAAGGAAGAACCATTCCAGCTAGAATCAAATAAAGACAATAACTACCTACTATTTTGAAGGACTTACTTTTGATAAATATATATGTAATCATATTTTAGGACAATTATAGGACAGGATATTTATTTCATCAAAATAATTGGATATCTTAGAAATCCAATCTCCTATCTTTGGATGAAGGGATCGACCAGGAGTCTTATTCTTTTGCATCTTATTTTGAGTTGATTGTATTAGTATAAAGTATAATACTTTTGACTATGAAAGAGATAATAGAAGATATAGAGAAAATAGAGAATCAAAAATTAGATTTTTTAGAAGCATATAGGTTTCAATCAGATTGTAATCATTCCATTTCTATGAATTAATACTTCAAGTTTCTAGCACTGATTAATCTTTGTTCCTGAGTCTGAGAGGAGCAAGGGCCCACTCTCCTTGGAATTAAGAACTGTGTATAGTATTTATGTTCTCTTTTATTAGTTAGAATCTTGTTTCTATTTGCATTTATTTATAACAACATCAAAACAAATTCATAGTTTATAAAAATAATTTTCTTATTTCATTTCTTTTCTACACAAAGTATGTTTTCTTTTATAGTAGAAGTGTGAAGTATATTTCCTTTTGTAAGTAGGAGTGTGAATTGATTTTCCCTGTAAACATAAAATAAGGTGTGATCTTTTATTTCTATCAAAAGAGTGGATTGATTTGATTTCTTTATTTTTTAGCAAAAGCGTGAATCAAGTAGTTTAGTCAAAGTTAGAATAGGATCAACAAGCACCCCCATAAGTAGACTTCTAGATCTACCATCCCATACCTTACTATATATAGCTTTGGACACTAGCCCTGGTTGATAAGACACCAATTGAATATTGGTTAAATGAGGAGTTAGATGACACTCGTCACTAAGCATGTAAACAACTAAAAGGAAATGTGTGAGTTATTTACTAATAGATATAAGGTTAATTCCAAATTTTCAATAAGGTATAGTGATATCAATATATGTAAAAACTATAGACTAGGGTCAATAGGGTAAAACTTGTACTATAGAATCAAAATCTGAAAATGAACTGGGTCAACAGTGTCAATCTAGTTCACTGTGTAAGGGTAGATTTGAAGAATACAAACAATGAAATGAAAAGATATAAAGGAAAGAAACAAAGTAGTAAGAAATAATCTTGGTGGATCAGAGATGTAATGAAGAATATTTCTGGTTTAGAACCTTGAAGTATGCTTGAGAAACCTAAAAATTGGGTTGAAAATATTGATCAAGCTATATAATAACCTACTAAAAAGTGATGAAGCTATAAGAGGTCAACTGGGTTGACCAGTAGGCTAAACTAGGTGTTCTAAAAGGATATAAACTTATATGGGGTTGAATGGGTTGATCCAATTTTTGTTCCAAGAACCTACACATAAAGAAAAAGAGTTGCTTCGATAGAATCAATCTAGTATGTCAAAATATATGGTCAAAATTATGATCAAAATAAATGAAATAAAAATTGAACAAATCCTACAAGGGTTAATTCACATTGAGTTCACTAGAATGTATGTAATCATAAATGCAACATGTCTATGGATTAATCCTAGATTAGATAAAATATATCACACCTGCACTTCCAATTGGCATACACTTATTAAATGGGAGCATGACTAATATGGGGATCTACTAGACCCGATTAGGGGATCACTTGTCACAACACATCATACTAGGAAGGGTTATAAAGCCTATAATCTAACACAATCACATAACAATCCTCATGGAGTCCTAAGTTTTAAATTTTTACTATGTTATAATAGCAATAAAGTAAAATCTAATCTAGTGCACACCAAAGCTTGTGGTACAAAGTGGGGTTAGAAGCAATAAAACAAACATGTATAGATAAATTTAATTAAAGTAAGTATGAGTAACACCATAATACATAAGATATGAAAGATAGTATTATTCAAGCCAACACTTATGCTAATTGTATATACTAAAAGAGAGGAAAACAAAGTTAGAATATACTTACTTGGATGTGAACCCATCAAGACTCAATCTCTCCCTTGGCCAAAAAGGCTTTTCAAGAGGTTATTGTGGTTCATAAAGATAACTTTGTAAGGCCAAAACATCTAAGACCTATCCACAATACTAGATTCTCCAAATAAGAAATGGAATCTAAGTCTCCTTAAGTATAAAGGTGAAAGATTAGATTGTGAATAATCACAAGAAAATAATAACTCTTGATTGCACATATGAATAATGACCAAAATGATCTTGTATATATAGGTAGATCTTACCCTAAATCCTTTTGAGAACAATGGTTGTACAGGGTCAACTTAGTCAACCCAATGTGTTTTCAAGGACAATTTACCAAGTTTGTAATGTGTTTTCAAGGACAATAAAGTAAATAATGCCCATCCAATGTACTAGATCAACCCAGTTAACCTAGTACAATCGATAGTCCAAAAGGAGTTTAAGACAAGAAAAGGAGGAATGAAAGAAGAAAAGACTAGAAGAATACTCAAGGGAAGAGAAATAACTTAGGTAATGGTTTTAGGATTTGGTTGGATTCATAATAATGTGGAAAAAGGGACAAAAATATTGTAAATCACAAAAGGTCTACCCACCCCTTTCCCAGTTTATCCCTTAGGGCATGCACTTTGAAAGATTGAGTCTAGACAGGTTCTTACAAGATGTAAAGCATCAGTAATCAATAAAAAGATAAAAATATTATGTGTATACACAATCTTCCCCTTTGTCATTGATTTCAACCTCTTATTCTCCTTCTCCCCCTTTGCCATTAATGAAAAAGTGTACTAAAAAGACCAATCTTCCCTTAACATCATGTAAGTATTCAAATATACTTTTAAGTACTCAGGAGAATTACCTACCTTTCATGCATATGAATCAATTTCTCACCCTTTGACATACACCAATCTGAATTTGGGCTATTCTAATCTTTGGACCTATTTACCTACATAACTCACAAGCTCTCTTTGATTATGCATGAAGATTCAACATATTTTAACAATTATGGCTACGCTTGATCAAGTCATCATATCAAATTTATTGAGTTATTTTATGTAGTATATATCACCACATCTTCAACATGACTGAAGCATCTTACATATGCTCCTCTTTACATCATGCAAATATACTGGAGCCACTAAAAATATCTGAGTTAGCTCCACTAACTCTATGCATACCACTTCTTATCTTAAAATTCTCAACCATGCTCCAGGACAACACTCTTATTTGATCATGAATTTCTATCAATGAGGACTAAACACATATGAACACCAAAAAAAATACTTGAACTCACCTTGAAAAATTTAAGAGGGACTCCCCCTAAGTTCCATGAGCTTAGGCACCCCTTAAGTTCCACCCAAAACCATGATGAAACATCACAATTATCTTCATATATTTTCTTTAAATCCACCTCCATTATCACCAAAAAATGAACAAGCGAATTTGAATAATGAAAAATACATAACTCTCTATGTAGACACTTTCAAGACTTGAAATAACATATCTAAAGTACACTCATATGTCCTCTCATGCATACCAAAAATCATCATACAAATCTTCCTCTTCATCAAAGCTCATTAAAAAACCTACTATTATATGAAACCACTTTTAGGACCAAAGTCCATAAATGCACCTTGAGCACACACACTTGATTCTCCACAAGAGATATGTCTCCTATGAGGCATATGCAGAGACACCTTACTTCACACTATCTTAGAATAATGTGAAACTAGGAGTTTCCCACATTTCCTCTATTACTTCCTTGATCCTATTGTAGATATAGGATTGATTCTTATTCTTCTTCTTAGGCTTAAGAAAAATAACTTTCTCATTCACTATAAAATTCTCCTTATCTTCTAAGATTGTATTGATAACACATGGGGATAACACAGATTCATGACATAACTTTTATATTGAATAATCTTCCTTGAAGCTTAGAACCTCATCACTAGGTATTGACAATTGATGTTCTTTGCATGAAAATTACTCAAAAAGTATAATTTTAACTTAGATTAATACACATCTAATAACTATCTTTAACTAGCACCTTGGTCTTCTCCTTGAGTTTGGTCTCTTCATTCACAACATGAGTAGACAATAAGAGCCCTTGGTAATCTTTAACTTTTGTAGCATTCTCCACCATAAAAAATAGATTACTTAGACCTACAGACTCATCATGACTCACACTTACCACCTTTGGTTTCCATGAGTTAACTTGCCTTCTTCCTTTCACTCTAGGAGCTTGATTGAATTTATTTTGACTTGATAACCTTTGATTGTATAACCTAGCAATGTGACCAATCTTCTCACAATTATAGAAAACAATACTTCTTGAAGGAAACTCAACTTGCCTTTCTTTAAATGGATAATGTTTTTCAAAGTGTCCCACAACATAATAATTGAAACATTCAACCTTGCTCACACCACTTTACTGTGATTCTATTCATTCTTAATAGGTCTTCTCCACTCTCTATCCCTATGATCAAATTGATTACTTATGTAACAATAACCATTGAAACTTGCATACCTCATGGCATTTGGTTGTCTAATCTATTTGTCTTAACTCTACAGGCATCTTCAATCCATTACTAATTGTTTACCTTTAAGGTTTGATTGTCCTTATTTACATTAGTCTTCACCTTGTCTTGAGTTACATTATTTTGTTCTTCTTCATATCCAAGATCAGTTCTATCACTAACATGATTTTAACTATTCAGAATGTTGTCTAGATTACTTGAGCTCTTTTCAAATCTCACAAATGACTTTACCTTAGTAGATGTATTCTCTAACTTATCTTTTAATGACTCATTTTCAATCACATACCTTGAACACTCATCTTCTTTAGCTTTCAAGCTTGTAGACAATATTTCCAATTGATAACTAAGATGCTTGACTATATCTTCATGATCTTTGGTGTCTTCATTCATTCTTGCCTCAAACACACTAAATTTCTCTTCATATTCATTAATTTTAAACTTCATTTTCTTGTTAATATTCTTCTCAATATTTAGTTATTCAAGATCATTCCTCAATTTAGTCTCGCAGTCCTCCTTATCTTCTTCATTATTTGTATCACTCTAAATAGAATACTTTTGCTATGAGAAACTTCCTTCCTTAGCCCTAAAGAAAGATTAATTTTCAATAGGACCATCATCTTTACTATCAAACTCAGAATCACTATCTTTACTCTTATTAGATGAGTTGTAATCTTTATTGGTGTAGATACTCTTCTTGTTCTTGAAGGACTTCTTCTTGTTATCATACTTTTTGAATCTTTTCTTCCTCTTATCAAACTTGTATGTTTTTTTGTCTTCATATTGGTCTTCACCATACTCTTCTTCATCATTATTCTTATGCTTATGAGTGAAATTATTAGCATAATGTCTTACCTATCCAAAATTGAAGCATTTTAAGGGTAGTTTACTGTTATACTTGCCTAAACCTATTTTCAATTTCCTTGTAAATAGAGCAATCAGTTCATCATCATCAATATCAAATATGTCATCTTCTTCAAGTTTCTCAACTTAGAACTTTTTCTTTGACTTTATTTATATCTTGAATTCTACTTCATTCTTTTGCAGTTTATCCTCATCGACTCTTATCTCATAGGTAGTAAGGATTCCATGCAATTCATCCATCTTTGTCTAAGGAAGATCATGAATTTATTAAAAAATAGACACTTTTGAGTCAAAATTGAGAGAGAGAGAGAGAGAAAGAGAGAGAGAGAGAGAGAGAGAGAGAGAGAGAGAGAGAGAGAGAGAGAGAGAGAGAGAGAGAGAGAGAGAGAGAGAGAGAGAGAGAGAGAGAGACGAGAGAGAGAGAAATCTTAATACCTTTTATAATATAGTATCTTCTTCAAGATTCTATCTAAGACCTTTGATAATGTTCACAATCTCATCAACTCTCTATAGATGGATGCAATAGAATCTTATTCCTTCATCTTGAGATTCTCAAATTTTCTTCTATAAGTCTATAATTTTGCCAACTTAACCTTTGAATATACTTCATAAATTATTTTTAATTTATCCCACATTTCCTTGGTAGATATGAAATGGATTACCTTGGTGTATTTAATCTTTAAAATACCAAAAATGATAGCATTCATTGCCTTAGAATTTCTCTCAAACAACTTCTTATTTGTAGCAATAGATGGAGGAATAGTAGGTGCAGAATAACCATCCATAATATATTAGCAAGTGTCAAACCCTAGAGACATGATGTAGGTCCTCATTATCTCACTCTAAAAATCATATTTGGATACATTAAACATTGATTCTTGCTTAGTGGAAAAATATCCTTGTATTTGATGGCTACCCATATTTTACCTTAGATCACCTTCAAGTTGTCAAACCTTTACCAAAGCACCAACTATAATACTGATTATTAGAGGAAAAATAATTGAGATGGGTGGGGGGGTTTAATTAATGATATAAGATATTCTAACTTTATCTCTAATCCTTTCAAACCCTTAATCAATTACTACAATAATTCATATGATATACAATTCACTCATAACAATGAACAATAGATAATGCAAGATGACACACATAACACAAGATCTATGTGGGAAACCATCTTGGGGAATAAAAATCACTATCTATCCTATAAACACATGTACTAATTATTCATAAAAGATGATCACAAACATGATACCTTTAGTGAAGCACCCACTTCACAAGGAGCACCTTCCCCTATCTACTTGACCACCCACACAACTAGATTTTTTGCAAGCTTCACCTTGCAAGGAATAACCAACCCACTAAATGTCGATCACCTACAAAAAACCCTATAAAATGAACATATTATAATCACTAATTAATTTCCAATCTGAGGGATATATAATTTATTTCATCTCTCTTCAACTCTACACACTATCTTAATACATCTAAAACCACCTTTTGGATCAACCTAGACTTTTTCGTTCATACACAACCAAAAAACTTGTAAGTATAACTTAATAATATAATAAACATGACCATGATGTTATACACACATTAAAAACTCTGATCCACCTCTCAATTCATATTCCAATATCACACAAACATCTCTTATCCTTTGCTCACACTCAAAGCATCCATATCAGCCTTTTGAATCAATCTAGACCTCTTCACTCATATTTAGCTAACAAACCTGCAACAACTATGATATGATATCATAATTATGAAATAAAAGTCTTAAATATAATCCTAAAAATGTTATTCTCTTCATTCCATCCACTAATCACCCTCAATCTCCTCTATCCTTCACCTCTCAACTCTATGCTCTTGCTCCTTTTAAAAAAATTCTAGAAACCATCACCTTGGATTTCACCTTTTATAGAACCTTCATGATTATTATCTTCATGGTCAGATAATTTAATTTAATTAACCATTACTACTTATGTCACACCAATAAATATCTCAATACAATCCTCATAAGTTGGCCATCGCATCCATGGGTCACCCTTAAGCAACTATTTCTTTCAAATAGGCCTTAATAGCCCTTATAGATCTCATGGAGACCTATTCAGTCCTTTAGCACTTCATCATGAAAATTAGGAACACAAGAACACTTTAAAATGCATAGGTCCATTCCAAATTATGCCTTAAACATCCTCAAATTATTATATCTATAACAACACTCTTATGCTAAAGAAAAATAGTTCAATCTTTTGCCTTATACACAAAAACTCCATGAACAAATAAATAGTCAACTTTTAAGAATTTTTTCATACTAAATATGGATTTGTAAAACCTACATAATAAAAAAAAATGGTTCTAATTGAGTTTAAAACATTCTCCATTAGTTATTTCATATTGAAACATCAAAATACAGTCAAGAACAACTCAAATATCTTTCTCGGATCACTTGTTGAACATGGTCAAACTTTTAGTCAACTTTAGAGCTCAATTTATATAATTGTATAAATTTTCATATATTTTAAATTAATTATCTATATGAAACTTTAAATTATATTTAAATTTAATTTTTAAATCATTATCAAAATTTTCATATATCAAAAGTTATAGCTCAAAAATTACAGACTGGTTTTTCCTTCGCTAATTTGCATATTCAAATTCCGATTGTCACTATGTAGATGCAAAACACTGAACACTTTTTCATCATTGCATGATTAATTTAAATATTTAAAAAATATTAAATATTTATCTCCCTATAATTATATTGACTTTAACCTACAATTCTCATCATTGGTTTTAGATCCTAGCTTCCAAGATCAAGACACTTGGTACTCTCATGTGCCTTATGAATGCTCTGTTGACTTATTGACTCAATACACTCCTTTGGATCAAAATATGAAAAGATAACATGATATGTTAGATCCTTATTTAGTTATATTCTGAGATCAAGCCACTTGTTATCACCATGTGCCTTCTAAGTATCCTTTGACATATTGACTTAATATGTACCATTAGATTACTATCTGACAAGATCATGCACTCTATTAGATCCTTATCTAGTCAGATTAAATGCTCCCCATTGATATTTGGAATTTTCACCATTAGATATTTTAATATCAAATTATATTCTAGTTATTTATATTTTAAACACTCACCAGTACATCTTTGATTTCAAATTTGTCTAATTATTGAAACTTAGTGAACTCTGCCTGAGAATCCAAATTTACACATTAATAATTTTTGCAACACTCAACCTCATGACCTAAAATTTGAACCACAAGATCACCTTTCATAATAAAATCCATCCATGTATCAATATGATCCTAAAACTTTCACACATTTGAAATATTATGTCATTAAACTACTTACTCAACTTTATCTATCAAGATGACTACTTGAGCTTAGACATTCAACGTAGTTAAAATTGATGGTCTTTGATCCATCACAATCTGATAGAACAACTTTGAAGGCTTATATATTAAAATATAAAACACTTCAAGAGTCCAAATATTCAAGGTACCTTCTTGGAACTATGTACCATCTCCATGAAAACCTTTGACCATTGTTGACTTTTTGAGTACCTATACTAAATGCACAAACTTGATAGTTCATTCATATCTATATGACATGGCGTGATAGTTTGGCTTCTTTTAAGCTAGAATATGCATTTTAATCTCACTAAATGATCAAATTAAATAACAAAACTTCACCAAGACATCTTTGAATGCCTCCCAACCTCTTCTTTGTCTATACTAATTTGTACATATGCTATATACTCTTCAAGCACTCTTGACACCCTATAGGGTCTCTGCATCATGATTACATTATCCAAAACATCCACCAACCTACCTATCCAAGATACTACTGGAGATTTATGATGGAACACTAATCATACTATGACATTACCAATTTTTCATGACATTACCACTTTATCATTATCTTTGACATTAATGCACAAATGACATCAACCTTTGACATCAATGACAACACACTTACCAATAAAAGATGGAAACATTAATGAAATATATATACACACACACACACACTTAACAAAAAAATATGGAAACATTAATGAAAATTTATGTATGGATAATTATCCTTTATAGTATTTTAATTGCTTGCAAAAAAAAAATTGTGATGTATCTATTATAATCTACCAATAGATTTGAATTTATTTTACAATAAAAATCATTTCACCATGTATATGATATATTTTCTTAAATATGATCATACACCCATAAAATTTAGTCTCTATAACAATCTACTAATATTCATTATTGCATAGAATTTAAGGTTGTGATTTTTGAGTGGTTTTCCATTCTTGAAGCCCACCCAAAAAAAAAAGTTATTAGGCTTTTAAATTCTTCAACTTTATTCAAACACAAAAAGCATATATCCATATCTAAAAAAAATCATATTTACTCATAGTTTTCATATCTTATTTGTAAACCACATTCTCTTGAACAAATATGAACTTTAAAACAAATGCAACCCTAGTGACTTGAATGGAGGTGTGAAGTTGTAATGGTAATTTTACATTCATAATAATAAAGTTCATCACTAATGTGTTATTAAGAGTTTCAAAGATGATTTACAAGATAGGAAGACAATACCACCTATTAGTGTTAGTTGTGGCTACTTGCTAGAGACCAACCAAGTGTCACCTAATAACGACAAGCCTAAAATGATAATGCACATTATCTAACCTAGGTTGGTTGCTATTATAGGATAAAAATATATATATGTATATTTTTCATATGGTACTTTTAAAAGTTAAATATGGTTCATCCAAATAATGGGTCAATATAAAATGCTAAAGAATGTTAATACAAATACCTATGAGCCCTATTAGTATGTCTACATCTATCCTTTATCTATAATTAACATTAAATTTGCATCATATTTTATTACACACACACACACACACACACACACACACACACACACACACACACACACACACACACACACACACACACACACACACACACACACACACACACACACACACACACACACACACACACACGAGTGCATGCACACACATGCTCATGCATGTGCACACACATGCTCATGCATGTGCACGCACACACACACACACACACAAAATACACAAATAGGTTCACTTCCCTCTATATATACTCATTTATATGTACAAATGGGTATATCTATGTATATATTCACATAATTGGGTATTATAGATATTAATTCATAAATGAATGGATGTATATAGATATAATAATTTATATATATACCTCACATTTTTGTATTATATCAACATTATTTATATATGTATACATAAATGATAATATATATTATTTGTGTGTATATATACATCCATAATATAGTATTTATATATATAATTTTATGTATGCATATATATAATCACAAATAAATAAATACTACAAATATATGTAAATATATACACATAATTATACAACGAAATATAATTTGCCTATGAATATACCTATTTAAAGATATGATATTTTGTATGTTATTCCCCTAACCTATTGCATGTATCAAGATAAGAATAATATAATTGTGGATTAATTATCCCTTTTTTATGTTATATCACATTTCTCTATTCTTTCATTAGGTTAGTAGGTCAATCTATAGAGTAACCATGGCCTAGGTACACTATATAAAGGAGGTAGAGGGTAGTTGTTTATCATCATATCAAAGTAGTCATTTATTATTGTAAGCATTTGGGATGTTTCATGTTCTAATTGGCTTATATATTATTTATATTCTCCACTATATTTTAATATCATTATGATATATTTCTACTATTCTAATTATTTAGTGAATTAGGATCATTACAAGTGGTATCAGAGCATCGATTTGTGCCATAATTAGGTTTAAAATGTTAGATATTGTAATTTGGATATATATTGCACATGGCTGTGAATTTATATTAATTTTTTTTACTTTAGGTGGAAAATAATTCAAGTAAGGTTCCATTAAAATTTCATCTCAATTGGATCTACTTTACAAAAGTTATAGCAATTTTAGGGTTTTTCATAAATTTTCTCTATAGTGCACAATTCAAGGAATTTTTAGAATTGTTTACATTTTGGGAATATTATAAATATATATATTAGGTATTTTATTTGTATTTTTTTATTTTATTTTGACATAAGTATAAAATATCTTGGTCAAAGTTACATCAAAAGTGTCAATCAGGGTTGACATTGTCAAGCCCTTTTATGGGAGGACCACAAACTAGGGGCCAAGGAAAAGGTACCAAAAAATTCCTTATACATAATATATGGATTCATAATGAGGAGTTACTATATACTTTATACCAAGGTTCTTTGAGATAGATCACAAGGTGAGCTAGCTTGACTACATTGTGAAAGGCATTCAAAGTGAGATACAAGGCATATAATCTATATGCAATTCATACAATCTAGTTTAGAAAATATCATGATGATTTTAAAAAATTATTATTCAAATTATATATTTATCACTATTACATAACCCCACCAAGGTGGATCTCCCAACTAGCCTAATCCAAATCCAAGTACCTTGCCACAATGGAACTTGTTACCAAAGGTTGAGATGCCTAAATTTGATGGAAAGGATACACTCAATTAGATCAACCAAAAGAGGATTTTTTTTTATCTGCATCAGATCCCATGTGGATAAAATGTTACCATGGCATCCTTTTATCTATAACCTAAATAATTCATTTGGTATTGATGGTTATGTGCTCAAAATTTAAAAATGACTTTCAGCGTCACCTGGTCAGTTTTTATAGAGGATATGCAATTACACTATAACAATAATGTGATAGAGAATTAATTAATACAAATGGAAACATTATGAAAAACTAGTTTATTCAAGGATTATATTCATAATTTTTAGAACCTATCTTTCTGTGGTGTGGATACAATTTATGATGAGAACCTAAATGACCTATTTTTGGGAGGCCTTAAGGACCACATTCAACATGAGGTATGCATGTTTAATACATTTAAGGTTTTTTATTATATTATCATGGCATGTAGGGATGAGGAAAAATTCATAGACAAAAATAAGCATCCATTCACTCAATTTATAGATCATAGCATATTGACACCATCATTTCCTCTACCTACCAAATTGACCCCTCAACAAATTGAAGAGAAGCGTAAAAAAATATTATGTTTTAGTCATGATAAAAAGTGCAACAAAGGACATAGATGTGATAAGAATAAGTTATTATACATTAAGGGATCTAATTAAGATGATAAAGAGTATTATGCCTCTAATGATGATGAGGAAGAGACAGAGGAGGTACCTAAAGAGTCCAAAATTACAATCTCTTGTCATGTACTTTTGGGTATTAGCACTAAAACACCTAATGTGGTGGGTTTCCTCAAGAAACAAAAGGTGATAGTTTTGATTGACTTAGGGAGCACACATAATTTCATCAACCATAAGTTTTCCACTCGATTAAATTATTTCATTTACCCAACACCAAAATTTCAAGTCATGATTACAGATGGTGGCACTGTCAATTATTTTGGGAAATACCATATTATTAAGGTTGTTATGGGTGAGTATAATCTAATCTCCTATGTTTTCTAGTCCCATGGGTGGTTTATAAATTTTTCTAGGAGTCCAATGGATCACAACCTTGGTTACAATTAAAAATAATTTCCAACAACTATTCATGTGCTTTCATTCTAAAGGTAGGAAAATTGAATTGCAGGGATTACGAGAAAAATCTCCACAACTGGTTAGTTCACATCAGATGACAAAAATGCTAAAAAAGGGGTAAAAGGATTTATATCATGATTATGTTCCATATAAGTTCAACCCATCATGATATTTTTAGATGATTCATAGATGATTCTTGATGACCACCCATCTATTTTTGAGGCCATGCCAAAAGGACTACCACCAAAAAGTAAACATGATCATGCCATTCAACTACTTCTAAGGAGTCAAACACCTTCAACTACTTCTAGGGAGTTAACCACCAAATATCAAACCATATAGATATCCATATTCATAAAAGAGTGAAATTGAAAATATGGTCCATGAGATACTAGAGGTAGGGATCATCAAGTAAAACTAGAGTTTATATTCATCACCAATGGTCATGGTACATAATAAGGATGACACATTGAGGATGTGCCTATATTATAGGGAACTCAACAATTACACCATAAAATATAATTTTCCTATTCTAGTCATTTATTATTTAATTGATGAGTTGCATGGTGTTGTTTATTTCATGAAATTGGATCTTTGCTCAGGGTACCATCAAATTATAATTAGGGATGAAGATGTTCATAAAATTGCTTTTAGAACTCATGAAGGCTATCATGAGTTTTTGGTAATGAACTTTGGTTTTAAAAATGAATCACCTACTTTTAAAATCTTGATGAACACTATTTTTAGGCATTTTTAAGGAAGTTTGTGCTAGTTTTTTTTTTTTTAACAACAAATTGATTTACAATAAGACATGGGAAGAACACTTGCAACATGTGAAACAAGTGTTGATAGTTTTGGAACAACATCAAATTTATGTGAAGCCATCTAAATGTGATTTTGAAGTAAAGGATTTAGATAACTTAGGTCACATTATATCCCATGAAGGTGTTAACGTTGATCCTCATAAGATCAGAGCTATGATGGATTGGCCAATGCCCAAAAATCTCAAAAACCTCTAAGAGTTCTTAAGACTAACAGGTTACAACAAAAGATTTGTGAAAGGTTAAGGTAGCATAGCATCTCCACTCACTATATTGATAAAGAAGGATACCTTCCACTATAATGTTGCAACCACTAAAGCATTTGAGCAACTAAAAAATGCTATGTACACCACCTCAATTTTGGCTACTGCAGACTTCTCTAAGATGTTCATTATTGAATTTGATGCTTTTAGATCAAGATTGGGAGTAGCAATAATTCAAGAAAAAATATCCATTTCATTTAAGAGCCATAAATTCAAAGGTAATAATCTCCAAAAACCTATCTATGAGAAAGAAATGATGGCTATTCTTCATCCAATAAAATAATGAAGGCCATATCTGATGGGTAGACATTTTAAGGTAAAAATGGATCATGATATCCTAAAATAATTTTTAAAGAAAATATTATAATCTAAAGAACAACAAAAGTGGGTATAAAAAATGTTAGTTTATGATTTTTAAATCATATACAAAAAATGGTAAAGATAATGTAGTAGCAAATGCACTATCTAGATGGGATACATCCACAAAAGAATTACTTTGTGCAATGTCCATATTGCAGGAAGATTGGGTAGATAAAGCTTGGTTAAAGTGGAGGTTGGACAAGAATACATAGGTTCTAATTCAAAATATTCAATAAGGTTCTATAGTCTCTAACAAATTTGAATGGAAATGTAATTCCTTATGGTATAAAGATAGGTTATAATTGTGCAAAGATTTAGAGTTGAAGCATAAGATTCTTGTAGATTTGCATGCATCTCTAGTTAGGAGACACTATGGGTTCTTGAAAACTTATCATAGAATCAAGCGAGAAGTATTTTGGAAAGGAATTAATGGAGATATATAAAATTTTATGGTATAATGCTTGATATACCAATAGAACAAAGGTGAGATAGTTAAAACCCCAGGTATGTTACAACCTTTAACAATTCCTAGTCAAAGGTTGGAGGAGGTTTCCATAGATTTCATCACAGGGTTGCCTTGTTCTGAAGGTAAGAATGTTATCTTGGTAATTATGGATAGGCTTACAAAATATGCCCATTTTTGTGTCATCTCACACCCATTTACATCAAGTATAGTAGAAACTATTTTTCTACAAAAAATTCTTAAATCACATGGAACCCCAAAATTAATTATATGTGATCATGATCCTCTTTTCACTAGTAATATTTGGACTGATATATTTTCCTATTTGGGTACTCAGCTAGATCATATCTCATCTTACCACCCCCAATGTAATTGATAAATAAAAGTGGTCAACAAATGTTTAGAGGGGTATCTTCATTATTTTATATCAGATAAGCAAGAACATTGGGTCAAATGGCTACCACTTGAAAAATGGTGGTATAACACATCTTTCCATACCTCCTCTAAAATGTCCCCATTTTTAGCACTATATGGTTACCATCCACCTTCTATCACTTCTTAATTAAGGGTGTACACCAAGGTTTGAGATGTGGAGGACCATATTCAGCATCAACAAGAGGGTTTGTCTAGTTTAAGAGAGAATTTGGCCATTGCACAAAATATGGTGAAGAAGAAAGTGGATCAACACCATAGTGAGAAACATTTTGAAGTGGGTGATTGGGTATTTTTATGTTTGCAGTCTTACAATTAGATTTTCTTAAAGCAAAAAAAAAAGGACAACAAACTTGGTCCTAAGTATTATGGCCCTTATTAGGTTCTATAAAAAATGGAAGTGTGGCTTACAATCTAGATTTGCCTCATTCATCTTGCATACACCCAATATTTCATGTTTCCTCCTTAAATAAGATCATTGGATAGACATTTTTAGCCTAGATAGAACTACCAAAACTAGATTAATAAAGAAGATTATTTTTAGAACCAAAGAATATCCTAAAAACATGTAATAAGAGGTTGAGAACCAAAGAGATTGAGGAATATATGATCAAGTAGAAGAACCTGAGTTTTGAGGATGAAACTTGGGAGAGTGAAAATTTTCTTCAACAACATCTAGAGTTGTTCAACATTGAGTAAAATGTTGATTCAAAGGTGAAGGAAATGTTATTTCCCTAACCAATTGTATATATCAAGATAAGAATAACTGACTTGTGTCTTAATTATCCTTCTTTGATGTTATATCACATTTATCTATGCTTTAATTACATTAGTAGGTCAGATTATGGAGTAACCATGGCCTAGGTAGACTATATATAAGAGGTAACAGGTAGCTATTTATCATCATATCAAAGTATTCATTTATTATTGTGAGCATTTGGGAGGTTTCCCCTTGAAGTGACTTATCTATTATTCATATTTCCTACTATATTTTGATATCA
The DNA here is from genome assembly GCA_037957365.1 of Torreya grandis. Classification (NCBI taxonomy): domain Eukaryota; kingdom Viridiplantae; phylum Streptophyta; class Pinopsida; order Cupressales; family Taxaceae; genus Torreya; species Torreya grandis. The sequence continues at coordinate 987,681 of JARHVA010005431.1, forward strand.
TCATGATATCTTATTGTTATTTTGATTATTTGGTGAATTAATATCATTACATTGTATATGCATACACCAATTAAATATACATGGAATATTAATAGATAGAATTAAAAATAGGGTTTCACAAAAGGGAACAAAAGTTTGAACTTCCAATTTTCACAAGTATCATATGTTATGATATATGGCATTCCAAACATTTTTTCCAAAGATAAAAAAACAAACAAACAAAAAAATAGATTTGATCTACCTTTACAATCATGGCATTTCAACATCAAGGTACTCCCCCTTGTGATTAACTTTTTGATAAAATTTACTTTACTAAAAAGATTTTCAATTTTCAATGAAGATCCCAATGGGTGTAGGAAAAAGGTGAGAATTGTTTTTTTAATCCAATATAAGATGGTAAAGTTTGTTTTTAAGTCATTTATTAATGTATAAATTTTAAGGATATTAAAAATGGATGATGATGTGTTTGAGTCCCATAGGGTCAAATGGATACTCTTTAGTATTTAATATTATGCTGAATAATATCAATTATTTATGGACTTGATATCAATGGATTTTAAGAGACTTTAAAGGATCAAATATATTATTCCTTCAATAAAAAAATTTAACTATAATTGAATCATCTTCCAACAGTATACTAGGTCTTATGACCTAGAAAATTAACAAAATGATAAGGTTTCAAAAGTCATACATATGAATGGCCCCCAAATCAAGTACACTTTATAAAGGAACTACAAAATTAATCACTAATAATAATTAATATGATGACACATGGATCCTAATATTCTAGTTTGATGCCTTACCTAGCATTATGTAGTTCATCACCTTCAGGTATGATATCCCAACTAGTCTTTACATTTTTTCTTCATTCACAGTATTTGTTTCACCCTAGGCATAATCCCATTATATATCTAGATTATCCTTGTAAATAATTATTTTTAAATCCAAACATGGGAATTTTTCATGGTGGGGTTGTAGAGCCCACTAATGTGTTAATTCTAAGGAGGTAATTGCCTTCATGCTAGTGACCTACCAATACAATTGTGACATTTTCGTTAAGGGAAAGTGGTACCACTATCACTAATTCCACATATTTTAGTCTCTTAATGATGAATAAAGTAAAATATGAATCATAATGAAAGGTGCATTTCCCCAATGATCCAACAACATCTCAAAATGAGGAATCTCCATAACCACCTTGTTACATTGTACTTAAATAAACATAAACACATTTGATAAAATATACAAAAGTGTGTTGAGATTAGCTAAACTTTTACATCCAAATATAGATTTTGAACACTAGATAGAGATTAAATATTTTATGATTTTATAATCTATAACATGTGCAATAGGTTTTTCATAAAAAATGTATAATAAAACTTTTGATCGGTGTCACAGAACATCATTAACAATAGAACACATATTAGAACAATAGACCCTAGTTCCTTATGTGGATACATGTGAAATGGATCACAGTAGTAGTACTATTTATTAAAGGTATAAAATTATTAAAAACATCACTAATTAATATAAAATAAATTATAAATATGTAAAATATATTAGCATAGACTATTTCCACTACAATTTTGATGTTAAAGATCCAAACTCCATTGCATGACCAAGATAATAAATTAAAAAATATAAAACTTACCACACATCACATTTAGATTATTATAAATACAATAAAATTTTATTTATATCATGACCCTAGTCCATCAACATATTACTTAATACACATAAAATAGTTATATATCCTTTATAAATAACCTATCTGACTAACCAAATTGTTTTAAAAATATTTGCATCATTGTTGTTTGCTTTGAGAGCCTTGTTATTGATATCATGTAACTAATGATGTAGTTCCTAGGGGTTTAGTTAATCATTGAATTTTGGAAGTGTATAATCCTTAAAAAAACATAATGTAAAATAACTCACATTATGGTACACCTATAGTGTATTTTATTCAAGTCTTAACTCACTATTGGATCAATTCACTCTCATCTCAGAATAGATCCTATTAAAACAATTCTAATGCTAGAGTGTCTTATTATTATTATTATGAATCTTGAAAATGATGATTTTTTTTTTAAGGTTTCCATAGGGTCTTAAAAAATCATATATAAAGTTCTTAATTATGACACTTCAACCTCAGTATTAGTTTTGAAGATAAATCTATAAACTAGACCAAACCATGTTTTAAGCCTAGAGACCAAATGGTGTACAAATAGTTCAAAATTAAAAATTTTACTTACCAAATGAAAATAAAACTTACAATAGGTTTTTACAGTCATATCAAATGTGATTCAACCTTTAAACCTTTAGTAGAAAACACAATTACAAGAATTTATTCCTTCATCCTCTATAAGCCCACTAGGCTCATTGGGCTCAAATGGACCAAGACTCAAATTATGTCTTTAAAGATGTAAATAAATATTATATGAGTTTTTAATATTTTTCAACCTTTTTATCATCTTAAAAGACTCAAAATTAAGCAATTTAAACAATTTTCCTTACTCATTGTCAAGGTCATATAGAAAATAGGGTTCTAGGTACACACATGCACCTATAAGTATGAGTGTATGAATTATAAATATCTAAAATAACTTTATTAACTTTATAAAAACTTTTATATATCTTTATAAAATGTTTTATAAATTTTCAACAATTAAATCTAGAGTTATGACACATTTTGTTCACAAAACCTTGAAACTAGGGTTTTCCTATTACTTTAAGACCCAGGAGCTAGTTTTTGATGTTCATATTGAATAAGAGATATTTATTGATAAAAATATTTTTAATAATTTCTATATTTACCTATAAAAACTTTAAAATTCTCAATTTGAAACCATGCACATGATCAATCATCAAACAAGTGATTGTAATAAGGGTTTTTAGGTAAAACAGTGTCTGTGTAGGAAAATAGAGATATATATGACCTTAATGGTATTTTATTCCTTTGATTGAACTTAAATTAATTGTAAATATATTTAAAAACATCAAATATAAGTCTTAGACTCAATAATTACTCCTTCCTTTGTTACCAAACAAGTAAAATTCAAAATGTCAACACTTCAACACTAGTAGACTGTCCAAACAAATTTTATTCAACATGTATGTCCTTAAACTCACTCTATTTATTTTTAATAGATTATAATAAATTATAAAAAGTGTATTTTAAATTAAATTCACATTATTTTCTTAGAAAACTATCCTTTCTTTCTTACAAAAAATGCCAATATGGACTTGTATAGTCTTTTATAGTCCTACATGAATCTTTTACTTGTAGTCTCTAAAACTAATATGGACAATTTAAATTTTTTTAGGGTTTATCATTAATTATACATCTCCTATAATTATGGTTTATTTATCATAATATTTATGGTTCATTATGTATGACAATACTCCAGGATATGTTCATTGACCTGTCCACCAAGAGAAGATTCACACAACAAGCTAACTTTTTCAAGTACACACAATTATTAGTGATAATTATGACCTCTTATAGAATAAAATAACCCAATTATTCATGGAACATCTTCTAGAACCATTAAACTTACCACATTTTATAAAAATTAACTTTTACCTTTGATTTACAACTTTAGAAATTTGCAAATTCAAATCTAAAATTGGTAGGAACCCACCAAATGGATTCCTACACTAACTTAACACTCTCTAATCACTAAAATAGATCAAATAAGATAAAAATGAATCTCATAATACCCTAATACACTCAATATTAAATTTATACATGTTTGTACAAGTGATGATCCTACATCACATTCCACATAATGTAAATACTCTCACATTTGCAAACTCTATAGACAAAGTATTTCATCATTATTTTCATTCCTTTTAGTTTTTAATAGAAAAAAATCCATAGATAAAGTTTTTAAATATCTTATAAATATTTTATTTAATTTTTATAATTATATAATATTTTGATCTATGTTTTATAAATTACTTATTTTAAATTGAATTGCAAGAAACCTCATATTGTTTCAAGTTGAAATGGGTTGGCCATAAACATTGTTAAGATAAATTCAATGTGTTTATGTTACTTTTTCATTTTGATTATGAATGTTTTTTATCCAATGATATTAAGTAGACAATGATAACATTACCTAACCTTAATTAATTATATTTGAGTTATTATGTGTAAATAATATTTAATTAGTTCCTTTCCAATTCTAACAAATAGTGCTCAGTGGGATTTTCCTTATTTAATCCAATTAAAATCTATTTTTTATAATTTATTTATACTAAATAATTATTATATAATTATTTGACCTTCATTGACATAAAAATCCATTTATTTATCTTCATCTATACACTTGTTAGCCTTCTCCTCCATCTTTATCTCCTAAGACATTACAAAATTGTTGGCTTTGTTTCCTTCACTCTTACATTCAAGTTTTAAATATTATATACTTGTTTTCATTTTAGTTTTCAAAAAAATAAAAAATGTTGTTTAATTCATTTTAATATATAAATATAAACTTCATAACAAATTAATATATAATCAATGTTCTATTTTTTAATTTGTCATAAAGGTATTAGGATATCAATTGTGTCAAATTTATAAATATATGCCTTATAATTCAAAACAATGAACTGGTTATTATGTATATAATGTTCAATTAATTATCAAAAATTCAATAAACCTATCCTTGTCTTCATTAAATTTATTTTTAATCTTTACATTCTATTTCTACATCTAATTTGTATGTATATACACACACCTATTTATCTGGAATATTTCTATACAATGTTTACCTTTATCATTATATAATTTTATACCCCTTTATTACTAAACATTTAAACATCAAACAAATTAAAATATAGAATCAATTATCCTAGGCATTTTTATTTTTTCCCACTTCATAGTGATAATGCATTTAAGTGTAAAAATAAATAAATCAATGTCTCATTATTGAATAATAAATTAAAATTTACATTTGTTAAACATTGAATTAATCTTGTATTTCCTTCTACAAAGGGCTTTGCCAAAGTGCATTTTACTAAAAATAAACATATTATATCAACAAACTAAAGGTATGTACATTACCATATATCTAGAGTTATTTTTTTTCATAAAAATAATGGAGTTGAATTTCAAAGAACGCAAAGTAAAAATCAATCAAACATTGAACAAACCAATAAATGTAGAATGATATTAATAATAAAGAAGAATGTAATATAATAATATTGATGATGCTTTGGCTGAACATCATCTTTTTTGAGGTAAATAATTTAACTACAATGTTGGGGATTTCGACTTTCATGCATTTCATGTGCTATTACATTTTAAATATACACCTTTAGAACTAATAAATAACATCATTGACCATTTCATAAATTGTTTACATATTATTGATCCAAATTGTAATTAAATCATATGAACTACAATTATATCCTAATGAACTATACATATTTCATGTAATGCATGACATAGAAACATATTTTCATATAATGTGATTATCAACATTCCATACCTTCCCTAAAAATTAAACTAATTTGTGGGGATACATATTCTATATACATTGGTTGGCTAAATGTCTAAATATACAAATATGCATTTGGTCTTTCACAATAAAAAAATTGCCTTGAATTCAATGAAGAATGTCAATAGCTTCAATACTCAGTCCTATTTTATGACAAAAATCCTATTTGTGGCCATTATGAGCTACTATATTACAAAAAAAAATACTCAATGTACTATGCCATCAACACATATTCAATTGTATAATATGTGCACAAATCTTGAATCATATTGGAAAAATATCTCACAACAAATGGAAATCAATGAATTTTTAGGCTTACTTGGTGCACTTCCAATTATATTGAAATATTATTTAATTCTATTTATCAATTAACAAATTTTGAATTTGATATATAATGTATGTGTTAATATCTTGTACAATCATTTTGTTATGTAATATTATGTCAAAATAAAAAGGCATTATGTTATGTAGAAATTAGGATCTAGTTTAATATAAAGCACAACTAGAATTTCATGTTGGCAAGACTCTATTGTAAATTTGACAAAGTCATTAAATCAAATAAAATTTCAAGGAAGTGGAATTTTATTAGTGTATATCCATATTAATAAAGACAAAAATCCACCTTTGGTTAGCTAGTACGACATGTATAGTAAATACATATTATAACTGTTAACTTATAACATAATATTTTTAAAAACATACATAAGCCATACTCACTATGATCCATTAAGAGTAAATTGTCAAAATGAAAATAGGGTTACTGATCATAATAGGTAAAAGAAACAACATAAAATAAGACACCTATAACATCTTTTCTTAGTTTGAAGCATATTTTAGGGAATCAATGAAACAATGTAACAAAATACAAGGTTAATAACTATAGTTTTTTAATCACTTACCTTGTATATGTGGTGACATTATGAAGTTTAGGATGTGTGAAGATTTATAATGGACCTTTTGGAAGTTTTGAGGTCTTTGGAGAAGAACCACGATCACAGAATAACACTTAAGAGTTGTAAAAATGGTAAGAAGTAGTGCTAAGCTACGGGTTTTTAAAAAAAACTAGGTAATATATACACATTATGGTAATATGTACTTTTTATTTTAGTGTGTGTACATTATACATCAATAATTACCAAACCATAATTTTAATAACACATGTATTTTATTCATATAGTGTGTATGCATTAAGTGAATAATGTGTACATGATAAAGGGCATGTCCATGAAATTGTCCTTCAACTCTGTGCACATACCCATATACTAATGTAGTAGCCATTTAATAGGGTTTGGGTATTCTTTATTACATATAAGTAGTTAACATAATATCTACTTCAAATTTATACCATAAAGCATTGGTATTATAGATGTACAACTAATGTCACCATCCTCCTCATAGATTCAATCCTTAATTAGTACCCATAACATAATACATCCATAAACTTGATAAAATTGCTCAAGACTTCCTAAAGGGGAACAAAGTGTGAGATTATAAGAATGTCTCATGTGTAAAGATTTCATGGAGTCTATAAATTTAACCAAAATAATTCTCAAAGTTTTTAATTGGTGGTAACCAAATTCCACTTAACCATGAGGTTCACTTAATCCCATAGTTAAATATACTTGGTTTGAGTCGCTAAACATTTTATAAAATAAAGTGACACCAAAAATAGTGCTTCAAATAGTGTCATCTTCAATGTGAATAGGGTAGTGGTTCCACTATATGTAGGTTTCCACGAAGTCATCAAATAGGATCACCTTATTCCATGTGGCCTAAATTAAATATTAACACTATGTATTTACCCAAGCCATATGACCATTCACATATTAAATATGAATTTGCATGTATATTATTGTGCATCATAAATCATTTGGAGAACTATATAATGTTTTTATGTCTCCATCATGCATAATTAGGGTCATGACACTATTAAGATCAGTTTTGGTGTTTTCTTCCTCCTGTGGATTCCACAAATGCATTGACTTCAAAATTCAATTTTATGTATGCTCAAGTTTGATTATTTTTCATCTTTATGGATGTCTTGGCCACATGGTGTAATTATGTGCATTATACCCTTGTGTTTCAATTTTATTTCACCATCACCTATACAAATGGTGAGTAGACAAGATTTTTGGAGTCACATAGAACAAGGAGCTAACATAGTGTTTGATTAAAGGTGTATACTATATTCAACAAGATTTTTTCCAAATGGGGAAATCATGAGGAATTTACACATGGTGGTCACAATTATAATATAATATTTACATGTTTAATATTAAAATTTAATTCATCCACTTTGCACTTATGTAGAGTTTTCCATACAACACTTGTGACCATTAGATCACTATCCTCATCAATTACGTTGAGAGGCATAACCTAAAATAACAATATGGTGAAAAATTTTCTAATATCGTACCTTAAAATAAAAACATTGGCCAACATTATTTTAGTACATCTCATTTAAAATACAAATAAATTAATATTACATAATAAATAAGTACATAATAATAGACTTAAGAACAACAACAAAAATCAAAAGAAATACAAGAGTAAAAAGGAGTAGAGAAAAATTAGTGGTTCTTTTAGAGATTCAACATTAATCTATTAGTTTGCCATTTATTTTTATTTTTTTCATTTATATTTTCCTTCAATTTTTGATCCTCTACCCCAAGAGAGATGGAATTAATATTATTTGTTTTGAAATAAAATTTTATTTTATATATTTTTTATTAATATTTCAAATCACATTCTCTAATCCATCATGATGATGAGAATGGAATGATATGGAAATATTAATTATTTCATATTAATAATAGTATTTTCATAAGTATTTGAATAAAATAAAGTATATATTATATTCAAGTACAAGTAATGATCATTTATTCAATATTATCCTTTAAATATTAATATAATCTACTCGTATATATATTTTAGATAAATCTATGTAAAATATGTTGAGAGATATCATACTTGAGGCATATATATTGTATTTTTTTGTGACATAAGTATAATATGTAGCTTGAAAATGATCTCTTAAATTATTTTAAATAGATTTATCGTGTGTGTGTGTGTGTGTGTGTGTGTTCATGTGCATGGAAAAATATTACTATCACAACTTTAAGTGATAAGGATATAGCTGAAGGATGAGTTTCATATCATAATAGGTCCACACACCCAATGTAATTGAAACTTGATTGTAACCTTTACAAGGATAATCTAAATACATGACATTGGGATGGGAAACATGTGTTGTGATAATAGTTTCATAGGTGGTCATAGGATTAGGGACTCCATAAAGTCTTGGAATAGTCACATTGTATCATTTTAACTATATTTTCTGTATTACTCCATTAGGGCATGCTTGTGCTAAGTGGAAAATTCTAATGTATTTTCAGAAAGGTTCATAAGAGTGGCTTACATAAGTGAAAATAACATATATTGGCCAAATATTAGGTTCCAAACCTAATGGTTTAAGGTATTTTTACTATTTAATATTTTAAAAAATGTGTCACAATAATCATGTGATTCTAGTTTTGACCCTATTTTCTAAAGGTTAAACCATTCCTACATGCTCATCCTAGATGATGAATAATCTAGGGTTGAGTTAAGAGGTAACCATATTCATGAATGCACCTAAAATCATGAAGGCATATTTATATTATCTAATCCATATATGATGCATTTTATTGGCCAAAGAGGTGTATTTCATCTATATGTAGTATTGATCTTCTATAATTAGTATATTTCTATTGACCAATACTTACGTTTCTAAGTGAAGGTTCAATAAGGAGTTCTAAATTTGAACTTGCCCCTATTTCCTTATTTTAATTATGCATACCATTATTTCATATATTTATTATATATACTTAGAAATGCTTATATCTTAAATTCAAATTAAAATACATATTAGTGGCTTTAAACGTATGCACCTAGTTTGTGAAGTTCGATTGCTTATTCAACTGGGTTATACATGATCAATATATGATGGTAGACAAAAAAATATTTTCATTGCAATGAGCCACCAAGGCACCCTTATGGAATTCATATAGAGTCTATAAGGTGGTATTCAATAATCATATGCTTTCTTAGGCGATCAAACCATACATAATCGACTAAAGATGCATTCAAATATATTGAGCTAACAATGTACAATGAAATTACATTCTAATATGAAGTTTCATATGAATATTGTTTCCATGTTCACTCTTGACCAAACCATCAAACATTATGAATCCTTTATGAGGATGAGAAGATTTTGAAATGGTAAATAAATATGTTGCATATAAATATCCATCCTAAGTGTGTTAACACATAATAATGACATAACTCTCATATCCCATAGCTCATCTCTAAAAAATAGGTAGAGAGGAGTAGTATAAGAAGTGAAGGAAACATCCCATATTTCCAGATTAAATATAATATATAATTATTTTTGAATATAATACATCCAAATAAATCTTGACATTAATGTAACAGGTGAGCCTTCCCTCTTCTCATAATTTGAAAATCCCTGCCATGATCAAATCCTTTCCTTTTTTTTTACATCTACTCTATGTCAAAAATCACCCATTCATGAATATTTTCATTGTATAACTCCTTCAAATATTTATTTTCATTGTATAGATATTTTTGGTGTCCATTAATTCCTAGATACCTACCTATCATTTGCTCAAATCATCACTACTGAGAAATGGTGATCACTACTGAGAAATGGTGATCCCCATGCTATACTGACTTTGTGATTTCTTGTGGATGCTTCTTTCTCTATTCATATTTATTTATTTACTATATATGATTGGATATGGTTTGTTTACAAAAACTACATTCATTTTCTTAATTTTTGGATGATCATGTTTGCTTGCCTCAATTCACATTCATATTAATTTATAGCTATCCACTTTTATTCTGGTGTTATATTTTTATCATTTTAATTAGATACATGTCTCTTTTAATTCATTGTAGATTATTTTTTCACCATAACTACTATTTAACTTAGATATCCCTCTTTGTTTTTGAAATTTCCATATTATACCATATAGACTTTATTTCATGTTAGTTCACTAGATAGTATTTTTACACCATTATTATTTTTGCATTAATTCAATATGTGGCTTTTGGTGGCCTATTTTGGTGATCATAATATGAATTCATAATTGTGGTCCTTTTTAATTTTCCATATTTCCAAATTTTCACTTTATCCCATGAATATGTGGATAAATATCAATACTTAAATATAATATGTTTGATTTTAATATATGTAACCAATGCATAAGACTTTAAGTGTCCATGAGTCCAATGTACCACATATCTAGTTGCATACAATATAACTTCCATCACCACTCTCATTTCCAAGGTCCATACCCACAAAAGATATCTTGGGTTGGATCTCCCATTCTTGTTGCATTGATTCATATAACCATTTGATGGAATCAATTCAAAAACTTACCAAATTATCTCACATTTACTATAAAAATAAAATTTAAGCACAATTGCAATCCCTCTTCCTTGTGCATATACCTCACTCATCATGGGACCTCTATAGAATAAAGATATATAAATAAAAGTATAATTATAATAATAAAAATATATTTTTTCCATGATTTAATATCAAATAATAAAATTTTACATGAAATTAATCATGATCCCTAAACATATAAAATAACTCGTTTAATAATACCAAACTCAATTAATATTTAATTATGGCCCTTAGAAAAGGTTAGGCTAGACATGAAACTACATTTTCCCCCATTAAAGAAAATTCATCCTTGAAGTTTCATTGTCACAAGAGCCATGTACTCTATTTCATTTATATAAAATAAAATATCAGTACATCTATATATCAATGTCACAAATATAACATTAATCATATACATGTTAATAACAATGGAAGTAGTACATGAGCTGGCAATTTTCACATACTCATAGATTCTAAATAAATATGAAAAATATTCCACAAATAGAGTATGACTCATAACAAACACATTTTTATAACTGATATATTAACTAATAAAAATGAAAACTACAAAATATAAGTTATGCATCAATCAATAATTCAATAATATCATCAGTAAACATGACACGAAACATCAAAATCAAGATGAAAAGCATACATATCACCATCATAAAATAAAAAGAAGTTAACCACTAGACAAGCCAAATCAAAAAATAAAAATTTTAAGAAATGAAATGGATATTACCATATATACTCCCATGAATTTATTCCATATAAATCCTACCACCATGGTTATTCCCATACATTATTACCAAATTATATAAATTTTACTATGGTTTGCCATAATGGACACACCCATGTATTGGCACCATTTATGGGGTACCACCATGTCTACACCCATTAAATAGTATTGAATTGTATGATATTAAATATGGTTTACCATATTGTATACATCCATGTATTGGAATGATCTACAAACTACCACTATGGCTATGGTCATGTTAATCTACTAGGATATTGGTCACTATATCTTACCATGGTTTATCATAGTTTCATCCAATTTTCCACTCTTTTTAGTAACTTATAATATGATTTTTTAACTTACATGACAATATGGGTGACAAGGAAATTCAAAAAAGTGTGGGTGACATGTTACCACAACATTCCCCCACTAAGCATGGATAAATTTAAAAGCTAATATAAGTGACAATGTGAAAGACATGTTCCCAAAACATGCCCCCACTATAATATAGGTATTTTGAATACAAAATAAGTGTGGAGAACATGTTTTCAAAACATGCCTCCAATGTATATCTAAAATTGTGAATGTGGGTAATCCATGCTTCTATGACATGACACCATTAATATGACCCCATTTTTTGGGTTAGGGAAGATAGAAACTGATAGGTACCTCACCTAAAAAGAATAAGATAACCATATAACTATAAATTAACCATGTATCATATAGGACAACATGTCTAGGTAAATGTATCATTGAAGCGCATAGAATATGATCAAATAAATGACTAATATGAATGATAAATATCATGTGTGTGTGTGTGTGTGTGTGTGTGTGTTTGTGTGTGTGTATTTAAAAGATAAATAAACATCCAAGAACATACACAAGATAACTCAAAATCAAGTCAAAAGGTTATTATCCAATGATACCTCAAACAAGTGACATATTTGAATGATGCACAATCAAAGGGACATGACTTAGTAAAATTTCCCCAAAGCAATAAATGACGTATTCCAATTTTAACATACAAAAAATAATATCATATTCAAATGTCAAAGAGGAAAACAAGGTATGAGGGATACAAATAATGGATCATATTCAAATGCTCAAATAAGAAAGATAATAATAAGGTGAGACACTCAAGGAAGTACATAAATGAAAGCATAGGCAACCAACATAAACTTATCATAATATTCTTATATATGTGTTAGAAAATAATGTCAATTAATTATAATATCATATAATAAAGAAATAATCATGGATAAAGGAATGTGTAATTACATATATGATCTCAAACATGATAATGTAAAGTTACCATGTAATGTTATAACCTAGATGTAATGTGATCATAGAATCAGATGCTCCCAATGTCATGGTGACGTGAGTAGAGTGAAAGAACAAAATTAAAAATTTCATGGATCCTATATTTGTGTATTCATGAATCACACTCAAAATATTTTTAAAATACATGTATATATAAAATATTGGTATTACATCTATCAACATGGAACTAACAACATCTATGCCAAGGAGATAACAGAGCATGTAGATGCTGAAAATATTTTTGGATTTTTGAAGTTTCTATTTTTTTGGTATTTTTTGAATATATGAAAATAAATAACTATCCTATGATCTCATCCAATGTATGATCATAGGTAACTCCCCAATGGGAACCTCATGCAGTAAACCAGTGGTACTTCCAAAGAGCATGTATAGGTGTAATATATGTCACTATATAATCTATTATGATTTGTGGTTTCTTTGAAGTAGTAATAATAAGAACATGTTTAGGTGTTCTTGATATATTCATATGGTACATAATAAAATTAAGAAGTTTTATCATAGTATTTTGGTAAGTTTATATTTGGTATCCTTACTTCACATGAAAATCTAATCTAACTTCTTTATTCATTATGTTTATGCTACTTGCACTTATTTCTGTAATATATGTTTAGATATGGCAAATTGTATAAAAAATATTTACATGTAATGAAATTCTTATATTATAGTGGTAGAAATAAAATTATTGTATTATATTTCTAATAAATAAATCATCACATGTAATGAAATTTGGATGGAAACAAGAAAGCTCGACTATAATGATCATGTGGTAATGGAACTATTGATTTTGTTTTTATGGCTAACATGTTGCACCTTTATAAGTAACTTATCAATCTATAATTATCATTTTTTCCACCCAAATATTCTATGTAGGCACATCACTTCCATGTGTCCCTATATTAAGGAGATAACCAACCAATTGTTCCTTGGTAAGATTAGTTTGGGAGTGATTAATCTTGGTATAGGGTACACTAGGAGAAGGAATTATACTAGCAGTTGTCTACTGTAAAAGTTTATGGACCATGTGTTACTCAAAAGGATCATCATGGGATGGCCCAACCCTCTTAGAAAAGCCTCTAGGATAATGATGTGAAAGAGGTCTAGACATGTCTTCTTGAAATGCATTAATTTCCTGATTGGTTAATTGTGTAAGATTTTACTCAAGAGTAAAACACTCATTATCTTAGTGCCCATTAATACCATGATAAGTGAAAAATTATTGTAATTTTTACTTTTCAAATTATTGTGGTGCATAATGTGAATTAGGAGTATGTTTTATCTCTATATAAGGTAAAGTGAAGCTAATCAACAACTTAATCCTAGCTCAAGGAAGATAAATCAAACTTGACCTTTCGTTTGTTGGTACATTTAGATAATCAGGGTCATGACCAATATAGATATGTTAGACCTAAATAAGTGGTTTTTCACCACACAATATAATTAGATAGGTTTCTAAATCCTCTAGTTGAGTAATACCACATAATAACCCTAACTAGGTCCTATGTTTTCTAATAAAGTAAATAAAAAAGTAAAAATAAATCTAATATAGTGTGTCACCAAAGTTTGTGGCACAAATGGGGGATAATAAACATAAAATTAAACATGTAAATACAAAATCCACTCAAGTCAATGTATATGTAATCCTAATTCATGGAGAGATAAATAAATTAAAAAAAATTACTTATGCAATTATCTCTACCAAAACAGATAAATAGGATTTAGGAATACTTACCTTGAAGATGAACCCATTAAGGATCAATCTCTCACTTGGTCAATGGTACTTTGAAAGAGGTTGTTGTGGTTCATAAGGATCACAAAGATATGTCATCTCTAGGATATAAGACTTTTTCTATACATCCAAGACATTTCCATAATACAATATTATTATCCCTAAGTGTAAACCCTAATCAATGAATCCTCAAGTAGAATGGTGGAAGAGCAGATTGTAATGAAGTAAAAATGAATGATTATCTCTCTCTCTTTAAAATGGGGGGAATGATGTGTTTATATATATATATATATATACACACACACACACACCTAAAACCTTTCAAAACTTTAACTAACATAATTCTCCTAGTCAATCTAGTTGTTTATAAAATAGAGAAGTTATGTCCTAGACTAAGTTGATTGGGTTGAGTTAGTCCCTAATGTGTTCATTTCCCAAAATAGGGTCCACCCACTTGACTGTATTTTAAGGATGGTAAGAATAGGACTTGTCTTAGGTAGGGGTTATTTGGGGTATTCAATTTCTTGTAAAACATGTAAGATAGGTTTCAAATCTTAGGGAAATGTATATGAGAGACTTGTGTTAGTTTTAAGTGGTGGCATAAGGAACACCAATCTTGTGAAGCACTAATGGTTTGCCAACCCATTTTCTAGTGCACCCTTTAAGGAATGCACTTAGATATATTGGGACTTGATAGGTTCTTATAAGAGATAAAACATCAATAATTGATAAATTTTAAAAATATTGTGTATACATATGCCCCACTTGAATCACATCTCGTGTCATGCAGTTGTAATATGGGATGGTGCTTCAAGAAAAGAACATAGTAACACACAACACTAAGCCAATTAAATTAAAATATTTTAAAGCATAAAATAATTGAAAGTAAATGATGAAAAGGAAATACCTAAAATAAATAAGTAACAAATGCATACCTTGGCTTACCTTTATTGTTGAATGGTTGTATATTTTGTTTGTAGTTTGATCATGGAGGGCATAGACACTTCTTTGGACAAACCCTAAGGATATAAAAATTAAATATAAAAACAAACAAACATAAGAAATTAAGGTAATTATAATGTGTAAGCATGATGTACTTATAAATTTGGTTAGCTAGGGTGATAAATTGTAAGTTAGGACCAAATGAGTAAGCCAAAATACAAATTAAATCAAGTAACTAAAAATCCAAGGCTATTAAATAAACCCAAAAAATCAAACAAATGTAACTTAAGTGATAAGGATACCAAACCAAATCAAACTAAGGATACATAAAAATAAATATCTAACATCAATGTGAAAACATTAACAATCCTTACTTAAAAAATATGGGAAATAAAAATTAAAACAACATTGATAAATGAGAAGTAACAATCCAAACTAAATCATCAATGGAAAAAGGTGTAGGAAATGGAAAATAACATTGATGAGTGAGAAGTAAAAATACAAATGCACTCAAAAATGGAATATGTACATAAATATATAAATAGACGTAATTGACTGAAAAATATGATTGATAATGAATGTTTAAAATTTTGGTAAATGAAACTAAGGCAATTCTAGAAATTTAAAGCAATGGTGTAAAGAAAAAATAAGGCATAGTCACTCAAACCTATTATTTTATTATAAATATAGATAACACTAAAATAAAGTAGGGATAACAAGTTTTAATATGTGAATAAAAGGAATATAGAAGTTGGTAAATAGATATATAATTAAACTTACCATTTAATGGGGGAATGAAATGGGTGGTGGGGTAAATGTAGGAAAAATCAAGGTAGAGAAACTCCTTATCAAAACAAAGACACTAAAATTAAGTTTGTAAAAACAAAAGGACTTTTGACATTAAGGACTCCAAATAAATTTTCTAAACCACACAAATCTTGGGTTATCAAATGAATTAAGAATATCATCCCATGAAAGCTATATGCATGAAAATTAAAATGGACCTACCTTTCCACAACCTTATCTCTCAAGACCCCTTATAGAGTCATCGATCTACTACAAAGATTAGGTAATTATATGAAGAAGTAAGAAGAACTATATATTATTTTTTCAAATTATACAATCCCAATCTACTAGCCTAATTCACCTCAATGGACCTTGTGTCTATTATGAGGCCAACTATAGAGTTTGAGCTTTGATTAGACATAGGAGACATGTTATGAATCATGTCTTTTGGTGTGATGTTGAATTTTTTATTTTTATATAGCATTTTGATAATTTACTTTTATAAATTATTTGGATTTTATATTTTTATGGACTTTTCTATTCCCCCTCCATATGGATTTGGAGAACCAAACATGGTTGCTAAAAATGACTATCATTTGAAAACTTTAGACTTGGTTGCTATGAAAGAGGACTTAGAGAGCATGGTATCTAAGATTATTGTTTATTTATGTTAAATAAAATTAATATCTTGAGTTAGACCTTGTTTTATCCAAAGTGGAATCAAAGGAAGGGAAATCAAGGAAAAGTGAACATGAAACAATTTGAATTACTGCAAATCACAAAAAATATAAAAATGTGATACAATGATAGGAAATTATGATTAATTATCATAAGAAGGTATGTAAGTGTATGGGAACATGATAACATAGTTTTTTATGCCATTTTTATCTACAAAACAAACAAAAATGAGGTTGAGAATATTGAATCACAAACTTATAACCATTTCTAAACCCTCTAAAAATAATACTCAATTTGGAAAAATATTTTTGAAAGAATGCATGTATTTTATGAGGAGAGGCTGCTCCTATCCATTATATTACACTAAAAATAATAAAATAAAAACCCAATTGGGTATAAAATGTGCAAAATGGTATTTGTGAGGAATGTCTAGTCTTATCCATGGTCTCATACTGTAACTCACAAAAGAAAGAAGAAAATAGAAAAGCTTTGTATAATAACACACTTATAATAAATGAAAAAGAGAATGAAACATGGATGAATGAAATAAAAATGTATTCATGAGGAATACCAAGTCCTATCCAAAATTTTACATTACAACTCAAAAATTAAATGAAAATAGAAACCAAAGGACCGAATAAGGGAACTAAGATTTATGTATAGAATATATTGCTAAAAAGGTGAGATCATTAGATAAGTATTGCAAGAAGTGTTAATAGGATAATATATAGAATTATTAAAATAGGTGAGATATTTAAGAAAAATATTTCTTCAAAAATTACACATTGGTGGGTTATTTAAAAATGTGGACTTCATTACTTTGTAGACAATAAGTACTAAGACCAAGAATGCCTTTTACTAAGTAAGGGTCCCATCATTTTTGGGAAAATTTTCCTTCTTTGTCATGTGTGTAGTCTAATTTGATTAATAAGTCACCAAAATTAAAGGTATGTATTTTTACCTTTTTATTATGTTGTTTAGCTATGTGGGTCCTATATTGATGGTTAGATTTTAAGGTGGATAGATGGTGTTCATCAATAAATTCTAAGGCATGAAGATGAGATTCACATAATTATTAATTAGGAATGAGACCATGAAGAGATATATGTAAAGATGTGTTTCAAATTCTAATAGTAATATTGATTCAAAACTATATACTAGTGAGAATGGTGCTGACCTGGTGGTAATACATATGCTAGTATGGTAGATCTAAAGTGTGGGATATAAATTAAGGTGTACATTAGTTTGAGTTTCTCAAATAGTCTTTTATAATATTTTATTTAGAATTTTGATATTAGTCACTACTTGACCATTACATTGTGGATGGTAAGGTGTGGGAAATTTTAAATTTAACACATAACTTTTTTATGTCCTTATTTTAAAAATTTCCACCATTATCAAAGATGATAGTATGGGGAAATCCAACATGACAAATGATTTGGTTAAGGATAAATTTATAAATAATGGTTCTCGTGACACTGATAAGAGGCATGGTTTCTACCCATTTGGTAAAATATTCAATAGATGTAATGATAAACACATGTCCATCTTGTGACTGAGGTAATTTACCAATGAGATCTAATCCCCACATAGACAATGGCCAAGGAGACTCCAATTTTTTAAGCTTAGCCTATGGTGAGTGGATTATATCATCATGTAACTAAAAATGATTACATGTTTTATCAAAATTAATAGTGTCATTTGATAGAGGAGGCTAACATTAACCCATACATAAACATTTTTGGGTTGTAGTATGTCCACTATAGTGACCACCACAAACACCACCATGTGCTTGTTTGAGGAGATTATGAACCTCTTCTTGTATTAGATAATGGATTAGGGTACTTTATACATTATGGTAGTAAAGGGTGTTATATCAAAATACATACTTGAAATCTTGTTTATGGTATCTAATATTTTCAAAAGAATCCATGTCTAGAGGGTAAGTTTGATGTTCAAGAAATTAGATTATATTTTTATACCATAGGCTTTGTCAAATAGTGATATATTCAATTTGATAGATGAGAAAATAATTTGGTTTGATAGAAGAAGGTTATTTTATTCTTTGGATAAGAAATTGGGAATCATTAAGTACTTGATGAGGGTAAAATAGAGATGTTGATGAAGCAAAAGAGACAACTATGGTATTTTTATCTCTTGGAATTATCCTAATGATAAAATAAGCAAATTATTTGGTAAGTGTGGTATTCATTTGATGATATGTGACTATATTTTCAATTTTATATTGATAATCACCACTGACCTAGTGATAGATAAGTTATGAGACACCTAAATCTTATAGATATGGGATATCTACGATGAGTGTTGCTTTTATGCCTAATATTAGAGATTAATATTTATCCATGTTATTAATGACATCAAAATTTAATATAAATGTTAAAGTTATGATCTTACCATGTGGGTTTATAATAATACATCCTACCCAAACTCCTTGGATGCATTTGGTACCATCAAAGTGGAGGGTCTAGGTATATTTTTGAAAATCAATGGTAACTTCAGGAAGTTCTTTGATAACTACTTTGAATTTAGTAGTATTGGGAATGGTATTGGTATCTTCTTGATTATTTGATTCTAAATCAGTAGTGAAATTATGAAAATAATATTTAAGAGAGATAGCTTGGTTAAGACATTCAATATAAATAATTTTGTCATCAAGGAGATTATCATGAAGGTGATTTGTTTCTATTAAAGGTTCTGCTATAATTTGGTCAGTGATGACTTGTTCTTTATATATTTTTGTGTATCAATTATAAGGTCAAATTCCATCAAGAGGACCATTTATTTATTGATTCTATATCCAAGTAGTAATGCTTTAAAGAAGAAATAATGAAGTGGATAATAATGGACAATGACATAAGTGGTTTGATAGAGCGTATAGAGATGAAGCCTTTTAGTTATGAAATTTATAACAAGGCAATCACATTATACTTTGGTCTAACATTTTTCATAGTCAATGAGTCCTCAACTAATGTAATAAATATCTTATTTTCTACTAGTATAATCTTGTTAGGAAAGTATTACCCTAAATAATATAGGGGTAGATGAGGTATATCAGATTAAAATATGGTCATTTGAATGTGCTTAAAGAGTGGGAGGATGGAGAAAATATTCTTTCATGTTATCAAAATATTTTTGGCATGAATATGTCCATTCTAGAACATTACCTTTTTTTATAAGAGAAGTGATAGAGTATATACGGTAATACATTATTGGGATAAACCATCAAATTTATCCAAGTTTTCAATGGTCAGTGTGTATGTAGGTATTTGAGAAAGGAATATGCATGTTGAATATAGTGTTTATTTTGGTCAAATTGATATCAATGCCTCGAAGAGAGACTAAGAACCTTAAAATTTTACTAGATGACTCCAAATACACATTTGTATTGGTTAAGTCTAACTTTATATTTGATTAGTCAATAAAAAATTATAATTATATAAGTGAGGTGTATTGTATGAATTTTATATTTAGAAATGATATCATCATCATATGTTTCTACTATCTTATGTATAATATCATGGAAAATGATGGTCATTGAGTGTTGATAGGTTGATTTGGTATTTTTAGTACCGAATGGCATTTTGACATAATAATAGGTTCCCATTATATAGTAAATGTTGTTTTATGTTGGTATTCAGGGGCTATGCAAGTTTTTTATATCCTGATAAACCATTTATAAATGATAACATTTCAAATATAGTAGTGGAATCTACTATAACATATATTGACGGTAATGAGAAGTTATGTTTTGGACACACTAGGTTAATATTATGAAAATAAATGCATATAAGAATGACCATGGTGAATTTTTTACAAATGGGAATGGTGTTTGATACCTTTTTAGAATATTCAAAAAAAATTATAAATTTGGCATCAAAAATTTTAAAAATTTCCTTGTGACATAAGGTAGAAATTCTAGGTGAAATTTTTTGTTGTTTTTATCTAACAAGTTTTACATTAGGTTAAGTGATGATATTATGTACACTGATACTAAGATCATTACCTAGCATATCTTCATATAGCCAATCAAATGTTTCATGATACTTTTTAAATAATAATCTAAATTTATCGTGCTCTGTTGGTACAAGTTATTTATAGATAATGATAGGTCTAGGACATGTTTGTGTACCATATTCTATTCTTTTTGTTTCTTAAATGAACATAGAATTTATATCTTATAAATGATATGGATCATGAGTAAGAGAAGAAATAATATTTTTTAGGATCCAAACTAGTAATGAAGTTATTAAAACAATGATATTTTCATGTGAAGTTTCCAAGTTTATGATGTATTCGGGGATGCTGAGGTTTTTTTAGCATGGATTGGTTCAAGAATAACTTCATCACTAAGGAGCATAGGTAATGGTAAATAATATTAAAACATCTATTTCAAGATCAATGATTTTATTACCATTATGATAATTTTTAAAGTGTATTTGTCATACATCTATGGATTTAACATCTAGGATAATTTTGGGTGTAGATTTGATTTGAGGTTGAGGTTGAGTGGAGTCAACCAAATTAGTGATAGGTGTGTTAGGTTGTGTTGTAGATAGAATTTCAATTGAATTGAGGATGATAACCTTAGTGGTATCTATAAGATCATGATAAGGAAGTAAATTTGGTAATTGGTTGGTTGTGTAGAAGGTATAAATGGTTCAAAATTTTCTAAATTATATAGATTTGAAATTTGATCAAGTACCCATGGGGTGTATAGAAGTGGAGGATTAATGAGAGATACATGACTTTCAAGTTATGATTGACTATCAGTATATATATGAATGATATAGACATCATGGTTGAGGGAATGTATTTTGGATAATGTTTGATGGTAGTGTTATACATCTAAGTTGAGTGATTGAGATTGAGTCATGATATAATTGTTAGTGTATGTGTGTAAAATAGTGCATGAATTTGTCTCTGAGGGAGAATAAGAAGTGGACGCACCTAAATCACTAAATTTTTGAGGAAAAATTGGTAAAGGATATTGAAATAATTTGGCCACTCCATACTCATTACATGTGAAGTCATATTATATTAAAAATCTTCATGTGCATTACATAGAGGATGAATTTTAGCGATCTCATCAATTATATGGATGGTATGAACACATAGAAGTAAAGGAGGAAGCGACTCCAAAATTTAAGGAGGCAACATAATGATATTATAAGTGTTTTTTAAGTAATTAGGATTATCATCATTAGAATCTCTATTAATTACTTGTAAATCTATATTCATGTTAAAAAATTAGGTAGAGATGTAATGTTAATGCATAGAAAGGTTGGAATTCCATATTGAGAATTGGGGTTGGGTAGTTTTATACTTCATGGATTAGTATTAGCTTCATTTTTATAGAATTTTCCATTATATATGACCTTAATTCATTGACTACCTGAGGAGGTAATATCCCTCATATCATGCTTCCATGGGCATCCTAGGAGCATGTTCCAAAATAATGGTAAATCAAGGACCATGATCTTAGTACATATGGTCTTGGGTCCAATAGTGACAGGGAGGTAAAGACAACCAAGTGGTTTTTTATTTGTCTTATCAAATCCTTGACATGTGAGATGAGTTTGGTTAAGGTGATATTTGGCTTATCTTAGTTGTTGAATTAATCAAAGGGAGGTAACATTAATTTTTAACCATTCATCTCCTAATACTTTTCCAATGAAGGTAGTATTAATTGAAATGTTAATGAACATATGTGGATCATCAATTTTTAAAATAATTACATTGTTAATAATGTATTCTTCAAGAAATTCTATGGAAGGCTTAGAATAGGTACAAATAGTTTCAATAGTATGTACTTCTCTCGATGAAGGGCCTTGAGGGGGATTTCCCACCTCAAGGGATGGTGGTTATTCAATGTATTATAATTTTTACATGATAAATTTACAAAGATATGTAAAATTATGAACTAACTCCATGCTGGTTATTTTACATGTCATTGAATTGAGCTCTTCCAAGAAATTTCAATGAAATTTAGAAGATGAAGAGGCAACATTAGGTTTGGGAGGTTAAATGGTTTTTGTGAGTATAGGAGAATTATATTTAGGTTTTGGTTATGGGAGTTCTTCCTAATTTATTTTAAAAGGTAAGGTAGTGGTAGTTGTGGTGTCTTTAAGTAATTATTCTTCAATTGATGGTTTTTAGGCTTAGAGATAGGATCTTTGTGTGTAAGTTTACATTTAGAATTATTTATAGATGCATTCACATATTGAGACTTGGTATACTATTGGTCATAATCAGTATCAATTGCACATATATATTTATTTAAATGTTATGGGTTGGAAGTAAAAACATTTTTTTTAGGTTTCGATGATAAAGGATTAGTAACTTGTTTTTTTAGAGGCTTTGACATAATCATGATGACATATTTTGATCATAACATCTTGGTTAAATGTATCTTCTAACATAAAATAAATAGAAAATTTAAGGATTCTATGACATGTTTTAAGAGAATGACCCACATCATCATGAAACCAAAAAAAATTATTAGGACCATACCATGTAGGTGGTTTATTAGTATAGGTGAAAGGTTTAAAAGGAGATACTAATTAATTCATTTGTTGAACATTTAATAATGTATAGGAAGCTTGGGGGTTATCTAGTTGGGCTAATCCTATTTTTATTTAATAAGGATTTCAAATCATTAAACTAGTGTAAATTTGTAAATATCCTTTAATGTATTTAAATTTAGGCTCAAATTATTTCATAAGAAAGTCTTGTCTTTTATCTTGATCAATTACATCATTTAGAGTTTGGTAAGAAAAAGTTCAAACATTAAATTAAAGGGAAGTTTTAAAGGCGGTTATAAAGAGTTTAAATAAGTTATCATTAACCATGTTATGATTAAATTTATGGGCCAAATATTTCCATCATTTAATGTAATCATGAGATGATTTATAAGGGTATTGTTTAGGATTAATAAAATGACTGAGACAATTTTTTAGGAAGATCATTATGTTGAAATTATTTTACTCGAGGATTGAATAAATCTTCTATGTTCCATATGGAATGTTTAGGGAGTTGATTATACCATTATAATACATCTCATGTGAATGTTTTGACTATAAGTTTTTTGGTAGCAAATGTCTTTGTTTGAATCCACTCTTTGTAAAGATTACCAAATGCTTTAAGAAAAGATATATGTTCTTTACTCCCATAATATTTAGTATTTGGAGAGATATTTACAATATCAATATAAATAATGAAGGGAGATAAAGATTAATTTTGAATATTTTGAATCATCTTGTTATGCATAAGTGTTTGGGGAATGATACTTATTGTAGTCACCATCTCTAAGAGGTGGAGGGATAAAATTTTGGTTATTTTGAGATAAGAGAATATGAGGTTGATTAGCCAAGTTTAATAAGTGATGTTACATTTGCATCATTTGAAATGTATTATGTATTTTCATAATATTCATTTGTTGAACTATTTTAACAAGAATTTGAGTGGTGTCAATTGGTGGATTGGGATTATTAGTGTTTAAATGTTAATTGTTAGGGTTGGTATGAGGAGAATTTCCTAAATTGGAATTAGGGGATGGTTTTTTGGGTGGAGGATTGTTATGTAGTAGGTTGTTGGTGTTTAAAAGATTTTTTTATAGGGTTATTGGTTAATTTTGTCTTAATTTCCCCTAAAGTGTGATAAGGTGATTTTGAGAGAGAATTGTCTTGAGAAGTGTGAAATGAATCTAATGCATTAATATCATCAGTTGGGGTAATTTAAACCATATTGCATTCCAAAGATGAAGGGTGAGACAAGGTACACCAAGAGTGAGTATCATATTAGGGAAGAAAGGTAGGAAGGAAAGAATACCCCACATATCATCTAAATGGATTAAGTTTTTCCAAAAATATTCAAATAGGGGATTTCATGATGTTTGGAATGAGCATATAATACTAAAGATTAAAGGTGAAGAATAGGATCAAATTGAGCCAAATGAAAAACTAGATTGACTAAACAAGATTTGAGGATAAATAATTGAATCAGCCTATGGTATAGAGTCAACTAGGTCAATTGAGTCCAAAAAGAAGGCCAATAAAATGTCTGGGATAGATATAGTCAAGTGATTTGACTATGTTATATGGGGAAGCATTGA
Organism: Torreya grandis; assembly: GCA_037957365.1. NCBI lineage: Eukaryota > Viridiplantae > Streptophyta > Pinopsida > Cupressales > Taxaceae > Torreya > Torreya grandis. The sequence goes on from JARHVA010005431.1 coordinate 1,012,980, forward strand.
ATAATAGTTTGTAAGAGACTAGGTCAAATAGAATGACTATCTTATAGGAAGATGAGTTGATTAGCTTGTGAGAGACTTGGTCAAATAAAATTATCATGTTTTGTGAAAGGAAAATACATGAGTCTATGAGAGACTAAGTTGAATAGAATGAATGTGTTTTATAAATAAAATAAAACTATAGGAGACATAGTAGAGTGGGTCAAATTTGATCTGAGGGTAAATACATATTTTAAAATTTAAGACTCTCGCTGATCTAGTGTTATTCAGTAGAGAAATTGAAATAAACACAAAATAAACTAGGTCTAACCAATTGATCTAGTTTTGGCACAAAACATAAACCTTGCACCAATGTTTTCTAATAAATGTTTTTTAATACAACATATAATTAACAAAGAAGAAGAAAGAATACTAAAAATGAAAATGCTAATATATGCAATCATTCTTAAATGTTTAAATTATAAATTTAGAAATAAATGTTATATGATGTTATACTTATAAAGGAACTAGAAAGGTAAGACAAAGATAATTTTAGTTTGTTAAGGTTGAAGTAGATATGTATTGGCTTAGTATTGGGTCCTACACCCTCACTTCACAATCTAAAAAAATAAGGATGTTAGGTGCTTTGTCAATATGTACCATCAACCATGTATTTATACTTAACCAAAAAATTTATTGGTTTTTTCCCTTGGGGATGAAATCCAAGTAGATAGACCTTTGGTAGAATTTTTTTAATACTTTATGATATTATGTGCTTTGGAAGTGTGAGTAAAATAAAAATTAGTTTGAATAAATAAATAAATTGAACATTTATATTTAGTCTATGTGTGTTATGCTAATAAATAGGTATCAAAATGAAAGATTAATTATTTAATAGTAATGTTAGTTAATTCCTTTTTCTTGAAGAGTACAAGGTCGGTTTAGTTGACTAAGTATGTAAATAATATAGAATATAATCGACTGGGTTGATTCTATCTATTGAAGCAATGGCCAAAGAAACATAGTTGAACAAATTGATTGAGTCACCTAGATGAAAAGAATCTATAGAACTAATTATATCTAGTTGAATTAGTTTACTATAGGTTTATAGTTTTATAGACTAAAAATAGTGAAAATTATGACTGTAATGAAGAAATGAAATGACTAGTTGGTGAGAATGAACGTAATGATTTTAATGATGTTTTTTTATTGTGTCATCTAGATGAATATTTTCAACCTACTAATTGAGTTGAATGGGTTAAATGAGTCTAAAAACCTATATGGTAAAAAGTGAATTGAGTTGATCAGAAAAATCCAATTACCTATAGTTGAAGATGACCTGCACAAATCAAAACAAAGTCAATCAAATCAACTATGTGTTAAATCTATGCACAAAATATTAGACTGAGTTGATAGATTTATCCAGTGTTGTATAAATGAAATAAATTATAGATTTTAATAAATAAAAGCTTGAAATAAAAATTTTAAGGGTTATATCATATTGGGTTCATTAGAATGTATACAAGGGAAAGTGAATCTGATCTACAAATCAATCCTATCTCAGAGAAGATAAATCAAACTAGACATTTTACATGTTAATATATTTAGACAATTAAAGTCATGACCAATATGGATCCAATGGACCTAGATAATGAGTCTTTTACCATATAATATCACTAGATATGTTTCCAAATCCTCTAGTCAAGCAATACAACAAAATAACCCTAACTATGTCCTATGTTTTCTAAGAAAGTAAATAATAAAGTAAAATTAAATCTAATATAATGCTCACCAATGCTTACATCACAAATAGGGGGTAATAAAAATAAAATTAAACATGCAAAGAAGAACTCTAATAAATTAAATTTATAGGTAATCCTAATTAATGGAGAGATAAACACATTCAAAAGCCATTACATATGTAATTTTATCTACCCAAATAGAGGAATAAGAGTTAGGGATAATTAACTTGAAGATGAACCCATTGAGACTCAATCTTTCCCTTGGAAAATGGTTCTTTTAAAGAGGTTGTTTTGGTTTGTAAGGATCATAAATATATGTCAAATATAGGATATAAGACTTTTCCTATGCATCCAAGACATTTACACAAGACAAGATTCTTCTCTCCAAATTTAAACCCTAAGAAATGACTCCTCAATTAGAATGGTGAAAGAGCATATTGTAAATAAGCAAAAATGAATGATTATTTTTATCTCTCTTGAAAATGGGTGAAGGATGTGTTTATATAGTGAGATATAACCCTAAACCCTTCCAAATATATAGCTGACACAGTCAGCTTAGTCAACCTAGTTATTTAAAAAATAGAGCAGTTAGGTCCCACACTAAGTTAGTTGGGTTGACTTAGTCCCATAACATGATAATTTCCTAGAATAAGGTCAGCCCATTCAAATATGTTTAAAGGATGGTAAAAAGAGGATTTGGATTAGGTAGTGGATATTTGAGGAAATAATTACTTGGAAGAGCATGTAAGGGAGGTGTCAAATCTAAGGGAAATGTATAAGAGAGACATATATTGTTTTAAGTGGTGTTATAGGGAACAAAAATCTTGTGAAGCACCAATGATCTACCCACCCATTTTTTATTATACCTTTTATGGCCTGCATTTAGAGATATTGAGACTCAATGGGTTACTACAAGATAACAAGCATTAGTAATTGATAAAGTTTAAAAATATTGTGTGTATACATTATCATATGTTTATCCAATAGTGTGTATAATATATCATGTGGTATATATTGGTACCAATAAAATTAAAGAGTTTTCCTTTTGGTAGAGGGATATGGTCTAACTATGGGAGGTACTCTGTAAGCATGCTCTTTTACTTTTTTCAACACCTTTATCATTTATTCTTTGATATATACTACTAGTTCGAAACAAGTTATTTGGATTGGTTTATGAACCTTGTTAGGTTATTTGTTTACCTTGAAAACATGAATTTTACCATGTGTGGTTTTGTAAATAGGCAAGTTAGTTTATGTTCATTAGGGCACATGCATATTTATGCATATCCCAATATAAAGTATTGAATGAAAAAAAGGGATTATGTAATGTTATTTCTCTAAGTGGAGAAAGAATATCCCTACTAAATATAAATTCTACTTCAAAGCTTGAGGATGTATATTTAAAGGAATATAAAGTGTCCTTAAATTGAATAATATAGTCTTTCATATGCTCATTCTCATTTTGTTTCAACACTTTCAAATGTTCCATTTGTAAATTACGTTAGGTATAGTGATGAAAAATCAATAAGAATACATCTTCAAGTTTTGATAAATTTGATAAAGAACTATTTGAGATTGGTTTTAGAGCCCCTTTGATTAAACTATGATGGAAATATTTTAATAATAACCTTCTATTTTTGGCACAATTTCCAAAGGAGTTTATATATTGTTTAAAATGAATAGACAAATCCCCTTTACCATTGAAGGAGGATAACTTAGGCAAGATAAAGTTTCAAGGGTAAGTAAATTCCTACAAATCTCAAGTAAGAGGTTATTCCTAAATCATATTCTCCACAAAAGTAGCCTCATGAGAATAAATTTGTAACTTAAGGTAGTTTAATTATTCTTGAAGATCCCCCATGTTATTCATTATAGATAGCATATCACAAGTAGAGACTAGTAAAGAGGTTAAATATTTTATTAGAGGTTGTAAACAACCATTCATATGAAATATAGGCATGATAGACTCTTTATCACCCTATAAAATAGGATCATCACATGGTTTTCCCAAATTAGGTAAAGAGGGAAGCATGTCTTTGTGAATATTACAAAGGTTGATATCATTATCATGTCAAGGTGCTATATTACTTGAAAATTTCTAACATATAGTAGGATAAGGATAAATAATTTCACTTTTAAACAATTTTTCCTTTTTGTCATAAAATGCAAAGAAGGTTGGAAAAAAAAAATTCTACTTCATTGCCAATAGTAAGAGAGGAAGGAAGCATTTTTCTCTTTCATTTGTAATTTTAAAATAAGGGAGATAAAGTACAATGTTACTTTTGAGTTTATTTTATTTATAGTACTTGAAATTTGAGAGATATGAATAAATTGTGATTGGAAATTTACCTAGATCTTCAAACAATTTATATTTAATAACTACTTTATTATGAATTTCACATGCACTCTCATTTTTCCATTAGATTAATAAAGTAGAAGAAGTAGTACATGATTTTTTATCATTGTAAGTTAGATAAGGAGAATGAATTTAAATATTTCAATTTGATTAATTTAAAGAAGGGATAAAATATTCAACATGAATTCCATTTCAAAAATAAGGCACACACTTGATTTCATTAATATTGGCATCATAGAAGATAGGATAGGAACATCCAAATTTTTTTACATTTGCATCATTTGAAAGGGAAGGAGAACATTAAATTATTTCAATATTTGGACCATGGGAAAAAGAAGAAGATATATCAATTTTTTATGTAACTAAAGAATGTATGCATGAAAGATGTTTACTTATGACATTATGACTGCTACCATTTTGCATGTATATTTTATTATCATTTTGAAAGGGTTTAACAAAATGTATCATTGTTGACTCTTGAAATGCTTCATCATTGGAAAGAAAATAAATAGGATAACTAGGCTCCACATACCCAAGAGGAATATCATCGCACTCATAACCATATGAAAAAATTCCATGATTATTTCTTGGTTCATCTATATGTGTATTTTCATCATTAGTTCTTTCATTATCATAGTTATAATCAAAATAAGGGTTTTTAAAATATATATATATATATTCCATTAGCTCTTCATATGAAATAAATTGATCATCAAGAATATTAAATAAATGATCAAAAGGGTGGGGATTTTTAAGGAAATTAATTAATGACTCCATAAATATTTTAACTTTTGAGAAAATCATAAAGCATAAAACCATAAGAACCAACACATAGATATAACTAAACATTCCAAAAATAGGCCCATAGTTAGGATTATTTTCCTTTAAAAAGGCATGACATTTCCTAGGTTTGTTCCTAAGTGAATAAGAGTCCAACATGCTAATGTGATGGAATTTCACATAAGAACAATTTATCACACACTCACCCAAAACACATGGCTTGGGACCGGTTCCCACTAGTTTTGTCATGTAAGGGTGTGCTTGTCCAACTTCCTAGACAAGGGCACTCAAACACATACTTAGTACTAAAACCATTCTTCATTATATATTTCACTTAGCTCACTTGTTCATTACTCAATGATAAAAAATATAAATACGGCATAAAAAATAATAGACAACATCAATTGCATAGATAAATGGGCAATTTTATTATGAAAACATAGGATTCTTTCATCATATTCATAAGTGATATCAAATAATATACTGATCCAGAGTTACAATGTTAACCAAATCATATAAACTCATCAATAACATAAAATTTTAAAACATTAAAAATTACATCATGGGGTATTAATATTTAGTTTTCCCTAACCAATTAGTTACTAAAGTAATTACAATCAAGATGACTCACCAATGATCATCATTTTAGTCATGGATGGTATCCATTTACATTAAGTTTATATGGACCTAGGCATTTATTCCCCAATATTCTCCCTCGATGTTTGATCCATGTCTCATAGCACCTATCTTCCTATGGGTTGATGATATGTTCATGCTTGACTTAGTCTTATCTTCCATCCTTGCAAATTGCTTCATAACCATCTCCACTTTTCATGTGCTCCTTAGATATTATACTAAGTTCTAAGTCCTTTATTTTTAAGTTCTCTCTTTAAAATGCAAATTTATTCTATATAAAATTTTCATTACATGCCATTTAATCCCACACCATGGTCTTCCATGACATAGTATTTTGTGTTGTGCCTCTCTACATTAGTAATTCCTAAAAAGTACTTAGCCAAAATTGAGGGCCCAACATCACCCCAAACTAAGCTAATAGTCTACTCTAGACTATGCATTATTCTCAGGTTCCTCCAAAACCTCAGATCCCATCTACTCAATTTATTTTTTGACACCCTCCCAATGGTTTAAGTCATTCTATAACTGGAGCATTGTTGAACGTTGATCCTGTTATTGAATTTTGGCATTGATGTTGTCATTCATGTCAAAGGTTCTTAAGAAAGGTATTTATAAGGTTATTAAAGAATATTTTTATATAATATCCTCATTGAGAGGTATTAAATTATCATAGGATCATGTAAGACATGTGACTAAGGTATAAGAGTATCAAGAAGTATTTCAATGTCAGTTGTCAAGTTTCAAGAGATTGAGAAGCTTAGTCATGACATTTATTATTACATGAAGAGACCTTATGAGAAGGTATGAGCTTGGTGGCCTGATGAGATGGTTTTACAAAGGAATAAGAGTATATATGAGGTTGTTTGAGCATTCATATAAGTCATTGGATCACACATAAGAGTCTTAGGGTGAGCTTATAAGGGTAGGATCTACAAATCTAGTATGTAACTAGACCACCTCTAGACCCTACTTGGCCTAATGAGGCACCATAATCTATTGTCAAGGCATATGAAGGTTGTTTGAATTTTTTTAGAATGTGAGATGTTTTGTGATATTATAATTGAGGTGGAGATTCATTGGAAAGAGGATTGAAGGTTAGTTCAAGTCCTAATGTGGTTTATAGGTCAAGGTCTAAGCAAGTAAAGAGAGAGATGGTGGCCAAATGAGTTATGAGATTCAGATTTCAAGATAAGAACGAGAATGTGATAATTTTTAGTAGTGTGATATATTTTTATAGGTGTGTTGACCAAGTATAAGGTTAAATTTGACAAAAAAAGTCATGAAAATTGGTTTTTAGGTCTCTCGAGTGCACAATATGAAGGGTTCTCAACCCAAGAAGGAATTTAAACTTTTCATTGACACATGTAACCTATTCATGGAAACTTAAGATGTTAAGGAGATATGGGGAATATTAATATATAATATCTCTATACATTAGTTTTGGAAATGAAGGGCAGTCCTTTATAAATATTTTTTAACACCAGATATAGTGTTAACCCTTTCTAAAACCCTAACATTGATCCAATGTGAAACATCTTGTTTAAAACAACCCAAAATGGTCTAAAATGATTATGAGAACTATTGGATCATGTATTAAACTCTCCAAAGCACTTCCATATGTGATTGGTTTGTATGGTAAGTGAGTGGACCCTACAGGAAAAGCCTTATTTCTCAAAGATTTTATATAGTAGTCAGAGTTGCCCAACTCAAAGTTGATAAATCGATGGAGGAAAAAGATGTATATTTTTATTTAATTGACATGGTTATATCTAAGTATTTTATATCCCTTATGGATATTAAATTGATCATACAGCTTGACTAGTTACTAACAAGCTTAATGGTGCAAATAGTGAGAAACCTTGGCAGAAGTGAGAAGTTGATTGGGGATATGTTATCATGGATTAGGGATGAATAAAAGTGTATGGATATATTTTTAAATAAATTTGATATATTTTATTTTTGGATATAATATTTTTATGTCATTTTATATATCAAAAAGATGTTCTCAAGTTGACTTGTCTAGCTCAGTGAGGTCTATGTATAGTGAGGTCATGAGATTGGTTTCCAAATCCAATATTGCCATTAGAGCTTATGATATTTTTATTGAAGGTTGTTATTATTATTTTTTATGTTATTTTTAATTCATTTTTTTTTATTTTTTATGTGTCATAATTTTAAATTTTCATGACTTGTTTTGAGTCTAGTTGGTAATTCTGAGTGGGTTACTTACAGACAAGGGTTTGAGTACTTTTTCCTTGATGTGAAGTTTAGATCATGTGGTGATGACATTGAGGTAATTTATATTCTTTATATGTGATTTTTTCCATGTTTTTTGTAAAAATTATGTTTATGCTTCAGTTGTTCAAGACAAAGTTTCTAGGTATGCATAGGCCTAATCATGAACATTACTAATGGTGTGATTCAAGTGGTGATTGGAACTAAAAGGTGTAATGGACATAATATGAGATTATTAGAAGTTAATTTGAGTTTCATATGATATTTTACTACCATTTTATAATTTTTAGAGTGTTCTAAGTATTTCGAAGGGTAACATGTGTTAATGAAGACCTAATTGAATTAGGTCTCCTTAAGGCCTAAAAGGAGTTTTTGTCTTATATGTTATGACAAACCTATTTTAATGATTGATTCATGTTTTTTTCATGTCTTAAGGCCTATTTTATTTAAAATATAAGTTGGAAAGAGTTTATGGATGACCAAGAGGTGTATGATCAAGAGCCTGATATAAGAATAAGGCCTAATATGCCTAATTTTCTAGTTAGAGTATATATGAGTTGAAGTAGAAGATATAACACTTTGAAGAGATAAAGGAGGTATTTTATACCATAATTAGGGTGCAGATAAAATATAATTAAGATATAAAAAGGGTAATATATATTAATATCAAGGTCAAATGACCTAATATGTCTTGAAGAGACTTAGTTGAGCAAAAGATCTTAAAAGGTAGTTTGAAAGGGCTAAGAGTATGAAGCTCTAAATAAATTTTCATCATTATTTGGTTGAGAAATAATATGTCCTAAGGTGATAAATTAAATTAGGTGGTTGAGTTATTTTTGAGTCATCTAGGGGGTTGGTTCCTCCTTAAAAGTATGTGCTTGTTAAAGCCTAGTTAAATGGGTGTTTAGCTAGTTGGGGTTGGTGATCCAAGTGAATTTGGTGATTCACTAAATATTGATGTTTGTATTATAGGAATGTAATCCATTTTAATATATTAGTGATTTTTCTTCCCCTTGAGGTTTTTACACTCAAATAAGCGTTATATGTGTTATGATCTTGTCTCATGCTCATGGCTCTTAATATATTGATAGTTCACTATATTGTTTTGATATTTCATGAATGATAAGGTAAAGTTGTAAAAGTTTTGAAGACTAATTCACCACTCCCCTCAATAATTTTGATTCCAACAATTTATATTAGATCTTGTTACTTTGAGGTAAGTCTATTAGCTTGAAGGTGATCCTAAGAAGCACAAGAATGTCTTGTGATTAATAAAAATAAGATAATATGTATGATGAAGAAGTCTACTATGAAAATGAAGAAGGAGAAGCTAAATTATATGTTAAATTTGAGATCATAAGTTCCCTTTATGATTTAAAACATCAAAATAATACTATCAATGATCTTAGGAGTCAATTATAAGGGGTAAACATAGGGTTTAAGTCAAAGGAAGTTGAGTATGACCAGTTGAAAATAGAGATATATTCCTTGAAGGTTCAACATGAGCAACTCATAGATAAAATGAGCAAGTTTCAAAGAGAGTGTGAGAAATAAGAATAAATAAAGAGTACCAACATGAAAATACCAATTATATAAACCAATGCAATAAAGTATAATTCATTATAGAACCATGGTAAGTATATAAATGTTGTTTGCTACATCTATCACAATAGAGGACACATTACAAGATTCTTCTCTAATATAGTTAGAAGGACCAAAAGATTCAACAAGATATATGAATCTCCTAGAATGCATAATAAGGATCAAACATTGGTATAGAAGATAAGTAATGTTAGGATGGATCATATTGAGCTTAAGAGGCAATATGGACTATTTTCCAAGGAGGAACAAAAGACCAAAGAGTATTTTTTCTAGCTCAGACTACCTTTTACATTCTAGATGAAGGCATGGAATGGCATATAGATAGTGGTTGTTAAAGCCACATGACAGGAGATAGAAATAACTTCATATTATTAAAGAAAAATGTTACAATAATAATAAGGTTTGGAGTTAACACAACTACCAATATAGTTGGTAAGGGTGTCTTGAGTTTGGAAAATGGAAAGACCAAGACATAAAATGTTTTATCTATGGAAGGTTTGAAACATAACCTACTTAGTGTAAGTCAAATGTGAAATTAAGGACACACACTAACATTTCATGATAGAGGGTGTGAGATAAGGAGAGCCAAATCAAGAAGGCTAATTGCCAATGCCAAGAGGACTAAGAACAACCTATATATATTGAATGAGATCAAGAAGGATGGATGTTTCATAAGTAAGATAGATGAAATTTGGATATGGAATATAAATTTAGGTCACCTAAACTTTGACAACCTAGTCAAGATTAGCACTAAGAAATGTATGAAGAACATGCGTAAGATCATCAAGCCTACAGACATATTTTGTAAGGAATGTAAACATGGTTATTAGACTAGAAGAAGGTTCAAGTCCAAGGAGTATTCTACTAAAATAACTTTGGAGTTAATACATATTTATATTTGTGGGCCAACAAGAATTTAATGAATTTAAGGATATAGCTACATCATGTTACTCATTGATGATTACACAAGAATGACTTAGGTTGCATTATTGAAATAAAAATTAGAAGCTCTTAACAAGTTCAAAGCATTCAAAGATCTTATTTAAAATGAGAATAATATGAATATCAAGTGCCTAATATTTGATATAGGATGAGAGTTTTTATCTAATTACTTTGATGACTTCTATGAGGTTCATGGAATAAGGAGACGATTCTTAATAGCTAGGACACCTTAATAAAATGGAGTGGTGGAAAGGAAGAATATGATAGTTTAAGAGATGGCTAGAACTATGATAAATGAGTATATATTATCTAATATATATTATAAAGATTCATTAAGCATTGTTATCTACATTTTTAATAAAGGATAGATAAGGAATAATGGCAACAAGACTCCTTATGAACTATGGAACACTTTAGAGTGTTTGGGAGAAAATGTTTCATCACAAGAGATAATGAAGACTTGGGAAATTTTTATTATATGTATGATGAATTCATATTATTAGGATACTCATCAATGAGATTATCCTATAGATGTTATAACAAGAAACTACAAAAGATAGTGGAAACCACCAATGTGATGATTGATGAGACAAGGAAATCTCACTTATAGTAAAAAAAATTCAGAGAATCTAGACTTCAAGAATGAAAAGGAGAATATAGAGGTTGATGAGGAATAAGAATAATTTGAAAATAGATAGGAATCAAAAGGACCCTCAAGACAGATTCAAATAGATCACCCTAAATCTCAAATCATTGGTAATAAGAATGCAGGTGTGCAAACAAGGAGAAGATGGGTAAGTAATCTAAATCAAGAAAATGTTGCTATATTATCTAAGATTGAACCTAAGAGTCTTATAGAATCAAGTAAAGACAAATTTTAGATAGGTGGTATGAATGAGGAGTTAGACCAAATAGATAATAATGAGATTTGAGAAATAGTTCTTAGGCCTGAACAAAAGAATGTCATTGGCACAAAATGAGTGTTTAGAAATAAGTTGAATGAAGATGGATAAGTTTTTAGGAATAATTATATTGGTATGCAATGGATATAAACAAGTTTAAGGGGTATAATTTGAGAATACCTTTACACCATTAGAAATATTGAAGGCCATCATATTATTTCTAGCATTTTTAAGATGCAAAGGAATCAAGGTATACTAGATGGATGTCAAATCTACCTTTTTAAATTGGAATTTATAAGATGAAGTGTACATTGAAAAAACTACAGGGTTCTCACTATCAGATGACAAAGACTATGTCTTAAGATTGAAAAGGGCTCTTTATGGTCTAAAACAAGCTCCTAGATCTTGGTATGCTAGGTTGGACAAGTATCTATTAGATCAAGGATTCAAAAGAGGAGTTGTAGATAGTAATATGTACATCAAGATGGAAGATGACTATCAAAAAATAATAGTTTTCTATGTGGATGACCTTATCTTTGGTTGAAATAATGAGAACATGACTAAGGTATTTGCATAGGTGATGAAGAATTATTTTGAGATGTCCATGATCGGAGAACTATCATTCTTTCTTGGGTTACAAATCTCTCAATATTAAAAAAGGTATATTCATCTCACAAGCCAAGTACATAAGAGAGATGTGGAAGAAGTTTAAGATGGAAGATTACAAGTCATTTAGTACACTCATGATCATAAGATGTAAGTTGAGAAAGTAATATGAGTCTTTAAAGGTCAATTAGACATCATATATCTTGATTATAGGAAGTTTGTTATACACCACGACCTCTAAACCTGAAATCATGTAAGTATTAGGTTTTATGGGAAGGTTTCAAGTATATCCAAAATAGAATAATTTGAAAGAAGTAAAAATCATACTTAGGTATCTCAAGGGGACTATGGAGTATGGATTATAGTATTGAAGAAGAAAGAATTTAAATTTGATAGCCTACATAGATGCAGATTGGGTAGGAAGTATAGATGATAGGAAGAGTACCAGTGGATGAGCCTTCTTCCTAGGTGGGTGTCTAGTTTCATAGATAAGAAAGAAGAAAGCATTAGTATCATTGTCCACTTGTGAGGCTAAGTACATTGTAGTAGATTCATGTTGCACTCAGATCTTATGGATGAGAAAGACCCTAAAGGATTACAAGGTGGAGTATGATGCTATTAGCCCTATCTATTATGATAATACAAGTGTTATAAACATCTCAAGAAATCCTATCATTCACCCAAGGAAAAAGAACATTCCCATTAGGTATTATTTTATAAGAGAGTAAGTAAGTGAACAAAGTGTCAAACTTGAATATGTTTCTACATAGGATTAGATTGTAGACATCTTGACCAAACCACTTCCAAAGGTCACTTTTGAACACATATTACATGAATTAGGTTTACTTCCTTCCCTTAAAAATCATTAAAAAAATAAAGTACTTACGGGGAGATAATCCTAATCATTATCTCCAAGAATAGATGAGTAGTTCTAAGAAGGTATGTATGTTGATAAGGAATCATGTTTTTATTATGTCTCATAAACTCATAAGTATTATGTGTTGAGTTTGTTGGTTACAAAGAGTATGATACAAAGAGTTGCAGACATCACTTTGTCATTTATGCCAAAGGGGGTGAAAGAATAGAATGGGGAGATAATAATGATAATTATATGATAAGGTTTTCCATGAATGAAAAAGGGGGACATTATTGAGTATTGTTTCTTTTGTTAAATTTTGGCATTGATGTTGTCATTGATGTCAAAAGTTCTTAAGAAAGGTATTCATGAGGTCATTAAAGAATTTTATTGTTTGATATCATTATTGAGAGGTATGATATTATATAAGGAGAATTTCATAAATGTGAGAAAGTTATAATAGCATCAATAAGTGTTTCAAGGTTAGTTTTCAAGTTTCAAGAGCTTGAGAAGCTTAGTTATGACACTGATCATTACATGAAGAGACCTTATGATAAGGTATGAGCGTGATGTCCTAGTGAGATGGATGAATAGAGGAATAAGAGGTTTTTTGAGGTTTCTTGATCATTAATATGAGGCATTGGATAACTCATGATAGTATTAGTGTGAGACTACATGGGTAGGATCCATAGACCTAGTATGCAACTAGACCACCTCTAGACCCTGCTTGGCCTAATGAGGCATCATGATCTATTGTCAAGGCATATGAAGGTTTTAAAAAAATATTTGAGCATGTGATATATTGTGTGAGCATGTAATTTAGGTAGATATTTCATGGAAAGAGGATTAAAGGTCTGTTCAAGGCCTAATTTGGTTTACAGGTCAAGGTCTAAGCAAGCAAAGAAAGAGATGGTGGCCAAATGAGGTATGAGATTGATATTTCAAGCTAATAATGAGAATTTGATCATTTTAAATGGTTTTATATATTATTATAGGTTTTTTTACCAATTTTGAGGTCATATTTTGCAATAAAATGCATGAAAAGTGGTTTTAAGGTTTTTTGAGTGCACAAAATGAAGGGTTCTCAACCCAAGAAGGAATTTCAAGTGTTTATTAGCATGTTTAACATATACATGGGAAATTGAGATGTTAATGAGAGATTTTTAATGGTCCTAGATAATATTTCCAGGTATTATTTTTTTAAATGAGGTTTAATCCCTTATGAACAATCGTTAACACTAAAAATAGTGTTAACCCTCTCTAAAACCCTAGCATTGACCTGATGTGAAAGATATTATTAAAATAGAACATAATGGTATAAAATGACTATAAAAAATATTTTATCATTTATTATACTGTCCAAATCACCTCCATATTTTATTAGTTTGTCTGGTAAGTGAGTTGACCTTACAATAAAAACCTTGTTTCTCTGAGATTTGTTGTAGCGTTGACCAAGTCAAAGTTTATAAATGGATGAATGGAATATATTGATACTTTTATTTAATTTTAATTTTTTTTTGAGTATTTTATATACCTCATTGGTTATAAACTAGTCATACAAATTGATCAGTTGTTAATAGGCCTAATGGTGTAAGTAATGAGAAACCTAGGTAGAAGAAAGAAGTTGATTAGGGATATGTTATCATGGATTAAGCATGAATCAACACACATGGAGAAGTTTTTCATTAATTTTAATACATTTTAATTTAGTATATAATATTTTTATATCATTTTATATAGAAAAACGTTTCTCTCAAGTTCACTTGTCTAGCTCAGTGAGGTCTGTGTATAATGAGGTCATGAGATTGATCTGCAAAACCAATATTACCATTAGAGATTATGATATTTTTGTTGGATTTTGTTTTGAGGATATTTTAGTATATTTTTAATTCATTTTAATTCCTTTATTTTTTTATTTTATGTGTCATAATTTCAAATTTTCATGGCTATGTTTTGAGGCTAGTTGGCAATTCTGAGTGGGCTACATGTAAAGAAGGGTTTGAGTAATTTTCCCCTAAGTTATGAAGTATAAAACATGTGGTGATGAACATAATATGTGTGTGTGTGTGTGTGATTTTTACCATGGTTTTTTATAAAAATTGTGTTTATGCTTTAGTTTTTCAAGACAAACTTTTTGGATATGCACAGGCCTAATTGTGAATAGGACTAATGGTGTTCATTAAGTGGTGATTGGAGATAAAATGTGGCATGGACCTAATATGAGATTTTTAGGAGTATATTTGAGTGACATATGATATTATCCTTCCATGTGATAATTTTTATAGTCTTTTAAGTAGTTCAAAGGGTAATGTGTGCTAATGAAGACCTAATTGAATTAGGTCTTCTTAAGGCCTACAAGGGGTTTTTGTCCTATATGACATGAAAAACCTATTTTAATGTTTTATTAATTTTTATGGCATGTAATAAGTCATATTGTATTGAAAATATAATTGGGAAAGAGTATATGTCCAACTAATAGATGTATGAGCAAGATCCTAGTATAAAGACAAGGCCTAATAGACCTAATTTGCTAGTTAGAGTATGTGTGAGTTAAAGTGGAAGATATAGAAATTTTAAGAGATAAAGGAGGTATTATATACCATATTCAGGGTGTAGATAAACTATAATTAATATATAAAATGGGTACTATAGATTACTATCAATGTTAAATGACCTAATCTATTTTAAAGAGACTTAGTTGAGCGAAGGAGCCTAAAAGGTAGTTTAAGAGGGCTAAGATTTTGAAGAGATGAAGAGGTGGTCATCATGAATTGGTTTATAAATAATATGTATTAAATTTTATTAATTAAATTAGTTTTCTGAGTTGGTGCTAGGTTATCTAGGGGCTTGGTTCCTCCTTGTAAGTAGGTGCTTGCTAAATCCTAGTCAATTGGGTACTTGATTAGTAAGGATTGGTGCTCTAAGTGAAGTTGGTGATTCACTAAATCTTGATGTTTGTATTATATTAATATATTCCATTTGATTATATTAGTGGGTTTTCCTCCCATTGAGTTTTTCCCACTCAAATAAGTGTTCTATGTGTTATGATCATGTCTCATGCTCATGGATCTTAATGTGTTGCTAGTTCACTATATTGTTTTGAAAGTCCATGAATGTTAAAGTAAAGTTGTAAAAGTTTCAAAGATTGATTCACCCCCACCCCCACCCACCTTAGTCATTTTGAATATAATGTGACATGATTTCCTCTATTACCACCTTAATATTCTTCATCTCTTTGGGTTGTTCAATATAATTACTTACTTAATGACCAAATACTCAAGGGATCTATAAGCATCCTTATGAATGTTTTCAAGTGAGATGACCTCAGTTACAAACTCTCCTAAGAGTTTCCTAAATTTTTATTTTTTTTCCTAGTGGTGAGTGCTTATTTTTTTTCCATAAACTCCACATCCTCAAATTTTTTTCATGCTCTATACTATCTTTTATTACTAATGTGCTATCTGTCAACTATTGTCATTAAAGTTTCTCCACCTAAAGTCTTGCTTCCAAATACTTTTTTAGCCACAAAAAAATTTCAAAATCCCCATCCAAGGTGGGAATTATGTCTCCAAATCTATTCAAGAATATTTCTCATACCTCCACAAATTTAATGAACTACTCTATTTCCCAAGTCTAATAATTGTTGGGGCCAAGTTTTTCCTTGCATATATTCAATAATTTTTTTAATAGGATCTCTAATTTCTCAATTGGATCACCAAGAAGGGATACCCCATATAAAATATCTAGTTATTGGCTCAAAATTGTCTTGCAAATATTTAAATTTTTAACCTTAGCCATTATTTATATTTATAATTGGTGTTTGACCTTGGCCAGCTCTCGTTCAAGATTGGTTTTCATAGTGCACTCGTTATAGTATATATTAACCATTTGTGCATGATTATTTTAAATTCATCAGACATTAGATTCATATTATGATTTATACTTGGTTATCTCATTTTCCAATTTCAAAAGTGTCATACTTTCTTATGTTGTAATAAACATTGAGGGTCTACCTAAAGGGTATATGGAATTTTTAATTCTTCCAATTATAATATCAATACATATGATGGAAATATAAAATGGTATTCTTCTTTATAAAAATCATTTTAAAATGAAAATTCCTTTCGAGTTTGCTCAATCAATTCTCTTGGTGTAAAATGTGAAAACATAAATAAGTAATTTTGTAGCATTGCCTATGGTATTTGGTGCATAAGGTCATGGTTGAATTAGTTTTTTATAGCATCTACTACATGGAGTCATCAATTGGCTCTTTACCATTAGATGTATTTCACTGAAGTATCTCATCATCCACATCTTTGATATGGTGGTGGGACTCGATATCAAAACCATTCATTCCCATGGATGTGTCTGAATCATCCCTCTCTTTACCAATGATATCTTCCATTTCCAATTGTGCTTGCTCAAGGGTGGTTCCTTCATGTTATGCTAGTGAAGGTGTCTTCTTTGGGTCTGTGGTAACTTTTTATTCTTATTCTATTTCAATTGTTTCTTATTCTAGTGTCTCCTTTGAAATTTATATCTTCTCTTCTAAGTCACCATGCTTAAGTGTTGATGTTTTATGTTCTAAAGGAATAGTTTACATTTTTGGCTTTGGTATTTTAGGTTGAATTATTGGTAGAGTTTATTTGAGTGGTATATGGGAAGATCTTTTTCATTTTACATGCTCTAGCTAGGTGTTGGTACTGATATCATGCCCATGATGCTTCTACTTCTTATCTATCATTGGTAGAGGTGGGATTATTTACTTCTCATGATCTATGTTCCCTGATGATAATTGGTAGAGAGTGTAAATCTATATGTCAATTTTTTTGTAAAAATTTTCATCGAGCGTGCATCATCGATTATATTGACAATGTTCATGAATTAATAATCCATGAACACATAGGGAAGTCTAAGCCATCTAGACATTTCTCTTAAAGGAACAATTTGGATGCATGATAGGGAGTAGTGTTTCTTCATCATGAACTTATATTGGTCCCTAAGTTATCTAGGTAAGTCCTTTAGAACATGCCACTCATTCTTAAAGGCTTCTTTCATACCATCATACCATACCTTTATTTTGATCCTATGGGAGGGAATTATCATGCTAAGGTAAGTGAATTATTTAAACTAATATGAAGGGTATTTATACTTGGGAGGATACACCCATTTAAATTTCCTAATGGTGTACTAAGGTACACAAATATCATAAAAAACCACTAACAAAAATAAAATTCCCCATGAAAAATTTTGGCTTGGCAAGTTGTGGGGTTCCTCTACATCTGTGATAATCTTATCAGTGAAGTATTGTGCCTAATTGTACTTCACACCTAGGGTAACTTGATGGGTGACATAAATATGTACAATTTCCACTTCTTACCATATATCAATTCCTCTAACCTTGGTCATGATTATGTGTGTGACCACTCTTAGGGTCAGATCTAGGATACTTATAATATGCATCGTGTGGCCTTGATTTTAAAACTCAAACACCATTACAGTATTTTAAAATTCCTCTCGGTCCTCTAAGTCATAATAAATTCAATTCCTAAAAATTATAGCCTTGTGAATTTACTTATCCTCTTAGGTGTGATCCACATTTATTACCCAATAAAATAGAAATAGTCTTCATGAACTCAAGAAATCAAAAACTTGATTGCTTCTATTATATTCCCAAAATACATAAGATTAAATAATTAGAATACTCTTGCATCGTTAATATTATTTAAAATATTCAAATCATATACAAACTCATTCCTCATGTTTTGGCACTCTACCTAGTAGTCGCACTATAGTTCTACTTCATTTCTAGACTAGCAATGGTTATAGTCAAAGATGTTATAAGTGGGCATATTTGACACTCAATTATTTGCATGAAACATTGCTTCCATATATTGCATTTATTTGATCAATAGAGAGGGTGGATGTGGCATGGAAGGATTTTTCTTAACTTGACACACCATCCTTGATTATATGTTTTCCTTTTCCTCAACTTGCTGTGATAACTCTTTTGCATGTGTAATGAACTCTTTAGGTAATTATTCCTAAATCAAAATTGGTTGAACACCCACACTCTCAAATTACTCTTCCTTTGGTATTATAAGTTGGGGATCGCTATATTGGGAATTTTTATTTAGATTCATAAACCTTTAATGGATCCTAAAGTTGAGGTGTGGCATTTTGATCCTCCTAAAATAATATATGATTTCTTCTTTGACCCGCTTGGTTCTTCTACTTCAATACCCTCTAATGGAAGATGCCAACCTATGTAACCTATAATTCTATAAGCTTGCACTTCTACAATCACCCTTTCAACACTCTACCTATTTATCATAACTGATTCAATCCATAATACTTAAAATAGTCTCAAATCTTTGATTTATAATCATTTGGAATCTTAACAATGTTCTTCTAGCATCTCAACAATGTTACTTTGGATCTATAGTTTCTAAAATGTGATAATAGTAAAATGTGAAATGACATGTGTTTAACCTTTTATAACCTTGATGGGGTATCTCACATTTATTGCCCCACTACCTCATCCATCATTTCATGCAATTAATGTTTTAATGGTATTTCCATGACTCATACTTGGCACACTTGTCATTACCATTATTTTTCTTGTATTAAATCAATGTATCCCCTCCTATTATTTTCCTAAAGTGATGACAACTATAAATAATTTATAAATTTTCTATTCTAAAAGAGGGAACCTCATTTATTTACCTTGACTTAACATAGTGATTGTGCACCACATCTTACATACCCATTTGTCCTTTTCCACTTACATGCCCCTTGCTCTTGCATGCACTCATATTGACCATTTATTTGGTGATCCATAAGGATGTCTTCTTCTACAATTCATACCCCATGCTAAAATTTATCTATGGTCCTCCACAACATTTCAAATAAATATAAATACAAATAAAAAAATGTTGACCCTAAACTACTCAAGGGAATGCAACCAATGCCACACTTTATTAAAATAACCAAAATCATAGACTAACCTAGTGGCATACACCTTATTACTTAAAGAGAGAAGTTTACTCAGAATAATAAGGCCATAATCAACTACCATTAAAATGTCTAGAAAGTAATTATCCATATAATCACTTAAATTTTCAAGCATTGGTGGGACAAATACTATGAATAATTAATGGGACATCATAGTGGATGTATAGCTTTCTTGAATGGTGTATGAACTTAGAGTCATAAACTAAAACCTGCATGCCTTTAGAAAATTCTTGTTCTTTAAATGGCAATCATGTCAAGCCTTATGTTTACACTTCTCCACTCCCTGGCTCCAATTCCAAAATAATCAGGTCTCATATAGTTGAAGTAGATAATCTAGGTATGATTTCAATGAAACTTCATCATCTAGTCAACCAACACATATAATTCAAAGAGAAAGGACAAGGAATTTAACTAGTAGAATGGATTTGGTACCAAACATAAGATTAAAAGGTATGCTCTTGTTCAATCATTTATAAGTGGTTTGATATAACCATAACACCAAAGAAACATGATCATCTTAGTCATTTCATCCAACATTACAAATCTTAGTCAACGTATTAACCAATATATTATTGATTGCCTTAGTTATACCATTAGCTTGAGGATGGTAAGGTGTAGTCTTATGGTGCACAATCATGAACTCAACCAAAAGGATATAGATGGTATCATTAAGGAAATGGATTGCTTAGTCACTATCCAGACTTAAAAAACATCCATATCATGTTATGATATTCTCTTAGATAAACCTTATAGTAGTGTTAACAGTAAAATCCTTGGTTGGCATAGCTTTAGCCTAACAAGTAAGGTAATCAATATCATTAATAACATAGCATGTATCAGTATGCATCCCTGATGGGTTGATGGGTCTAACAAAGTCAATATCTTACTTTTTAATGGTTTCATATGCTAAGATAGGATGGAGGGGAATAACATCCTTTTTGTTTGGTTTACCCATGCATTGGAACGTATCATATTGGCATGTGTAAGATTTAACATATTTAAAAAAGGTAGGCCACCATAAGCTAGCAAAAAATACCTTCTATGTTGTAGCATCATTGACATAGTGTCTTTGAGTGACACCCTCATGAACTTCCTAAATAACATTAGTGCACTCGTGTTGCATGATACAACAACATAACACTTAATCATGCCTAAGCTTATAAATATCACCCCAATAATCAATAAGAGCATGAAATAATAACCAACTACTTATTTTTTTGAGTGCTAAGGTGGGTTTGTGTTGAACCCATATTTAGAAATGTTGTAATACCCTCCAATGCTTTAGGAATGTGTATGAGTTATAAATGTTTCATGTTATGAAAGTCATATTCAGTGGTGCATGTTAGTTAACTAGATTATATGTGTGATAAATTATCAAGGCCATGATTGGTCTTATCAATTTTTACCATCACTAATAACTATAAATCTTAAAGGAGCACAATCTATAAGCAAATATTCCCATGTAATACTAGCTTATTTACCAAGTAATTCAATGTTTCATGGTTGGTAAAAAAAGGAATGGAGTGGATAATTGACAAAACATTTTTAGCTCATAGACCATGGATAAATCTTCATCCTCTATAGTCATGTAGTTCTATTTATCTAGAGTGAGCCTCCTAATAGAAAAATAGATAAGATGGTCAAGGTTTCCCTCACTTATTTGAGTAAGGATAGAACCTATGAACATACTTGAAGAATTGACATGCACATGAAATGAGTTCATCTAGTTTAGAAACTAGAGAATAAGGGCAATAATGAAATCATCTTTGAGTGTAATAAATTCTTGTTGGTGAGCATTGGTCTAAACAAAATAACCATTTTCTTTTAGTAATTCCTCTAATAGTGCAATGATCTTAGCATACCCTTGAATGAACTTCCTATAATATCCCATGTGTCATAATAAGGTGTGTACCTCTTGTTGGGTGGTTGGTGATAGAAGGTGATGGTTGGATCCACTAATAGTCCATCACAATAAATAACATGACCGAATAAAATGCCAAGCAGTGTAACAAACACACATATCTTTAAATTCAAACAAATTTGAAGGTTTCAATAGTGCTCAACCATAAATCAAAGATTTAAAAACTGGTCTTGAATTAAATTGTAAATAGTTCAATCATAAAGGTAGACTTGTAGGAATTTATGAATAAAATCCTTAAGGGCCTTGAATGTAATCTGTGAAAACATAACAAGAGCATTTTTTAATGCAAATGTAACTATATTGTAATAAAATGATCCCCACTTAGTTGAAAATGAGGTATTTGGTTTATCCTTTTCCACAATTTGGACTTGATGATATCCATAGAAGCCATCAATAAAGTATAGATCTTACACCCAATAAATCCCTCTAGAATATCCTCTATGAAGGGTGTCATAAAGGGGTCAGTTATGCAAGCAATGTTGAGTACCTGATCATCCAAAAAAACCTGAATGCATCCATACTTATTGATACTAATGACCATGGGGCTCACTCATTCAGACTCATCTATAAGAGTAATGACTCCTATGCATAACATACTATTGATTTATTCCTTTAATTGAACACACAAGATGGGATTCACATGATAGTGCCTCCTCCTGATAGGTCCAACACCCTGCACCAACTTAATATGCATCTTGCCTAAGTAATAATGCACTCTTTACATTTTAGTATAATTCCATGGGAATATGTCTTGATACTTTTTTAATAGTTCAAACACCCTAGAGATCTCTATATCAAACCAATAGTTTCCCATAATAGCCATATTGGGTGCTTCCTTCATGTTAATATTTCATTGGATAATCTAGAGTGGCTATAAGTATAGGTGATCTTCATCATAAATTATGTTATTGTACATGTCATATTCAATATACAATGTCAAATTATGAATAAATGGGTTAGGCATATTGGAACTGACATATTTATGAACTTGGTACATGGCATTTTGTTTACCTTTCTAGATTTTTTCTTTCAAGACATGGTCTAGTTTAGGTTTAGGTGGTGGAGATGAGGCTTCTATATTAGGTTCCTATAAAATGGTCAAGCTCTCCTCCCATGCTCCATGTATGCATTTGATGTGATCTTCAACCAGGGCTGGGTCAACTATAATAACCTAATCCATGGATTTCAAGGTGAAGCATAAATCCATATGAGGTGATGAATAATAAAATTTTGAAATCATATATCTCTTAAATAAAAACCAATAATCTTTCACCAAATATCATTCTCTATGTACATACCATGGTCTAGCCCAAGTGTCTATAGTGTCATAAAATGTGTGAACCCATAAAAACTTAGCCAAAAACATTTCATCCACATAGTATTTTAGGTTTAAAGATGAGGTTCATGAGAATTTATGCCACTATAACTTATTACACTTTGAATACAAATATCATTGTGAAAGTGATGGTACAAAGTAGAATAAACTCAATCCCAAGTAAGTTTTAATGATGAGTTATCAACCACATATCAGTTGTTCCATCAAAGATATGGATAATTAAACATACTTTATTGATGTCAAATTCATAGAAGGATTCTAACCACTACACAAACTTATGGACTTCCATCTAACCATGCAATCTTGAAGCTTCATCTAGCCTCATGGGTGGTGCAACCATAATTTTTCCATGAAGAAGACAAATAAATTTATGGTGTTTATGGTATTTTTGTGGAGCTTATTATTAACTACCTATAAAACCATAAATATTTCTATTAAAATCACACTCACCTTAATCCCAACGCAATATGCCCAACATAATATGCCATCCAGTGTAGGATCTAGGTGTTTAATTTCTTGAGCCATCACATTATAAATGTGGTTAATATCTTCATCAATGTTTATGGGATCAACATATAGAGGTCCTTAATCATAATATAAGGGGATGAAAATTCATTGTTTTTCATTCTCAAAGCTGATATAGTTCTTATTGAAACTTAAGTTAGTATTAATCACATAACACCAAGGGAAACCCAATAGAGATAGAAAGTAATTAGCTTAAATCAAATAAATTAATTCAAATTTATATTTGAAATTGACATATAGGATATCCATGATGTCATATTTAAGTAATCTAATAGGTAGAGTATGAATCTTATTCACCATAAACAACACATGAGGAAAATATCGCAAAGTCAGGCTTTTCATCTTCCTCCATGTATCCTTGGTAAGGATATTTACTTCATTACCAGTATCAACTAGGATATATTGAATAACCCATCCATTATTAGTGGCAGTAACCAACATCTCTTTATCCTATTTTAGGCTAGGTTGGATATGAGTCTCTTATTGTCATGCATAGTTTAACTAATGATCCTTGGTAGGCCTAGGTGTATGATGCCTTAGCCAATTTTTCAATAGAGGTAGAATATCTTGGTTGATGAGTCACTTTCACAAATCATGGAACCCATCATGCATTGAATCATGAAGATACATATCTTTCTTCATGTCAACATGTGTAGTAGCATTATGATCCCTGAGGAACTAAATCTCTCCATACAATTTTCTCACTAGATTCGTAGTGTCTTATAGTAAATCCTTCTACTATTGAGAATTTAGATAATGAGTATCATGAGGATCCTATCATTAAAATAATTTTGTGGATAGGTTGGACATAAACTAGGACTGACCACCACTCTATGTATTAATGTTGACTTTGGGACTAGTTGAAGTAGTAGGGTGCAGTCTCCATTGAGGCTTATTAATACATATAGTTCCAACACCCTTTTCATTTATCTCCTTTATGATGGAATTATATAGATTTGGGCACTCCTCTAGATGATTTCCATTTTTATAAAAGGCACATGTAGGATACATTGGGTAATCATGGTGGTAGTGCTATGGGGAACCACACTTATAACATGTTGTTCATGGAAAATAACCATCTCCACATGACCTTGACCATAAACACAATATCCTTATTTATTATATTGGTTGTTGGAAACATATATTTGATACCTGCCATTCATACATTCCTCATGGATTTAATTAATAGGATATAAATCACTGGTATCATGAGTGTCTACATAACATATCTTATAATATGTAGATACCTTTGATTGTTTGGCATGTTGAAGAAGATGGAAATCTTTTATGTCATGTTATTCATGGAAAATCTCATGGGATTGCTTCATAATAGTTTAAATACTCTTTTGAGGGAATTTATTCTTATTTTAGCCTTTATATTTGTAGTCCACACACCACAAACCATTATGTGTATCATGAGTATTATGTGCAGTGAGCTTCTCCAGGTGAGATACCATAGCAATAATCCAAACCTCCATGAAGTGACTAATCCCTATATTGATGATTCCAATAGATTCAGTGCAAAGGGAAAATTTCAAGGCCTCACACTAGTTTTTTAAATTATTATATTATAAGATGCATCAAAAGAGAAGTAATAAGCCTCTTAAAAACCACGAGGCATGCTAAGAAACATTTATATCATAAGAAAGCTTAGAGATAAGTCTCTTAAATTGTGCATCACACTCATGCATGATATTAGTTAGTTATTACTTGATGTCTTTTAGGGCAGTTATGCTCTACTATTCAAACTCTAGGATATCAAATTCTTAGAGAAATGCTACCTTTAGTTGGTCATATTTCACCATAGCCTTCTGTAAATCAAACTTACAATACCACTTGTGTGCACATTCCATAAGAGTGTTACTAAACTAGGTTTTATTTCATTCATAATAGGTAATACCATACACTCACTAAGTTCATACTTGTGAACATGTTTTATGTAATTATCCATACTATGATACTCAAGTAAATGGAGTATCATCTCATAGTACATAGTGGGTGATTGAGGAGCTTTAAATGGGGTGTGTTGTAATGAACTCTTTATCCCTCTTGGAACTTTTAGGGGAGGCCCA
This sequence comes from Torreya grandis, assembly GCA_037957365.1. NCBI lineage: Eukaryota > Viridiplantae > Streptophyta > Pinopsida > Cupressales > Taxaceae > Torreya > Torreya grandis. Next base: position 1,038,481 of record JARHVA010005431.1, read on the forward strand.
CCAATACCTCCTATGCCTCCTCTAGTTCTTCTATCTAAAGCACCATCATTTCCATCTCTCATACCTCTTGAAATAATATAAGCACCAAATATTTTGGGTGTTGATGTAGGATGATGAACCATAAATGGGTTGGTGCTCTTCCCACTAGTCATGCTTGATCCATAAGTAATTCCAAACTGGGCCATAGAATTGTCTTGTAATGGAAAAATATTTCCAATAAACTACTATCTAAATCATGGTCTATAAAAGTATCTTTAATAGGTTCATTTTATTATTATACACTAAATGTATCCTAGTTGAATACAAATATGTCATCTAACTCAATGTCATGAACACATGTTGTGGTTGGGGAATTGGGCCTATCCAAATTAGGTTCTTCAGTCACCATTACTTGAATTAATTCTCTCACACATACTTGTGTTAGATTCGAGTGTGGTCTTGTGGTTGGGAATTCCTCACTATGATTTTCCACTTCCCTATAGACCCTTATAACACTTTCTAAGTCCTTTCATTCCCTTCCTAGCTAATTTATACTCATATCCCTTTGTTGAGCTTCATCATATTTTCACTTATGTAATTCTTGTTAGCTTGATACCATGCTAAACCAAAAATTTTACATCAAAAGGTGCCCTCCATTCCCCACCAACTATGCTACTCATGCGAGAGATTTTATCCATGCATGGAAAAATGTTTAAGTCTAGAATCTACTAAGATCTTCTTATTCTCTATAAAAAATGTCTAAGATATCTACCATGTAGTTCTTAGATGAATTTAAATTGGGATTCCCCTCAACAATAATATTTTGAAATGATGTACCCTAAAATATAACTATTCAAAATTATGTGCCACCAAATGTTAACTTCACACATCCATGGTGCTTTCAATCATGTTAAATTAAATTGGTACTCTAGTGACCAAGCTATCTTCCCTCCATAATTCCTTGACTAATCTTGTGCATATGTCAAAATCCAAGCTTGAAGGTGAATATGAACTTATAAAACGAATGACTCATTAAGTGAATCATATATATGTTTTTATACCCATGCATGTACAGATATTAATGGTTTAATAAATGGGAATATAAAGTTATCTTCTAATCTAATTTCCCATCATTCAGTATTCTCTAAAGATAGTTATTCAAGCATTTTCCAACATAATGTAGGAAATTATTATGGATCTTGAAAACGGAATCAAAATGTTAGGATTATTTTCCTTTAAGCAAGCATGACTTTCCTTATACACACTATTCAGATTCTTTTCCTTACATGGTCATAAATTCCCATAGGTGCACACCAAAGTGATTAAGATTCCAAAATATTGGCATGATGACATTTTAATGTGAGAATGGTTTTTTGTGCACTCATCTAAAGCACACAACAAGGGATTGGTTCCCATTGGTGTTGGTACATGAGGGTATACTAACAAATAAGGGAACTCAAACATATGCAAATTCGTATTCTCATTCTATAATCTATCTTAAAACATTAATTACTCAATAATTAATAAGAAAAATATGACATAAATGGTAACTATTAACCTTAACTTAGTTAAATGTATGACAATATATATGATAACTAAAACCAATATCTCCATAGTTAAATGAAAATAAGTATTAAGTCAACATAGGCTCATTAATTATATTGATAAGTGATTTATAAAGACTCCACAATTATAGATTTATAATACAAATAACTTGTATAAAATATATCAATTATATCCAACTAATTAACAACATTAAAAATTACATTCTAGGGGTATTTATATTTAGTTTTCCCTAACCAAGTAGTTACAAAAGTAAATGCACTCATGGTGACTCACCAATTATCATCAACACACTTGAGTCATGGTAGTTAATCACATTAATTTCCTAAGTACTATGGCCTTTCTACACCTATACTCTCTATTTATTATTGGATCCTTGTCACTAATCACTTATTTTCCCATGGGCCAATGTTGTATTTGTGCTTGACTTATTCTCTTTCATCATTGTGAATCACACCATAACCATTTTTTTCTTTCTTCACATTCCCCAAGTATTTTTCTAAGATTTGAGTCCTTTGTTATTAGGTTATTTGTTTAACATGAACATTTATTCCATGATACTTTATTCTTTCACACCATGGAATCCTATACTAAGGTCTTCTACACCATGGTCTTTTGCACTGAGCATCTCTGCATCAATTATTTAAAAAATTACTTAGCCAAAATTGGGGCCTAACATCAACCCATACTAAGCCATTATTTCATACTAGACTAAGTAATATTCTTGGGATTTTCTAAACACATTGGTCCTATCTACATAATTTACTTCTTGACAGCTTCTTAATGGTTCAAGGTTTTCTACATTTTTGACATTATTTACTAGTCTACTACTTTGAACTTCTTGGTATCCTCAGGCTATTTAATACACTCAATTTATTCACCAAAAATTCAATAGATGTGGAATCATCCTTATGAATTCCTTCAATCATAGTGACCTCAGTGACAACATGTCCTCTAAATGGTGTGAAGTTTCAATCTATTTCTTAAGGGTGATAGATTATTGTATCCTCCATTACATCCACATCCTTGAATGCTTTGGTGAAATCTATGTGATATTTGATTAATAAGGTGTTGTCTACCAACTATTATCATTGAAGATATTCTACTTGCAGCCTAGCTTCCAAAATTTTATTGGATTGCACTAGCTTTTCAAAAACTCCATCAAAAATGGGAATAGTGTCCCCAACTCTATGAAAGAAACTCTTGAATACTTCTAATACTTCCATGAACTACTCTTTTGCCCAATTTTTTTCATTTTGAGGACCAGGTTGGTCCTTGTACCATTTCAACAAAATCTCTGCCAAGGTATCTAGTTTATCTACTACCTCACTAGAAAGGGTTATACCATCTGTGAGTAAGGGTTCTTGGCTCAAAATTGTTTTACAAAGGTTTAAAGTCTTTACCTTAGCCACTATTTCAATTTCCATCTATCATTTACCTCAAACAGTTCTTCCTCAATATTTGTTCTTGTAATAACCTCATTATTATATAAAACCACCATCTTTTCATGTTTCTTCTAAGCTCATGGAACATTAGACTCAACTAAGATATTTTACCTTGTGACCACATGTGATAAATTTAAAAGTGTTGCACTAGATTATACACCTATAAACTATGATGGTTCTATCCAAAGGGTATTTGGAAGTTCCACCACTTTTGGACCCAATACTAGGATATCTAAAGGCATCTTAAAATGGCATTATTCATTATAAACATCATAGGAGAAGGAAAAATCTCACTAAGTCTACTTAGATGCATCTTTTGGTGTAAAATGTGAATATATGTATAATATATTTTATGTCACTACCCTCTAATACTAATCATGTAGGGTTGTGGTCACATCATTTTTCTTTGACATCAAGATAGATTCGTCAACCAGCTCTTTCCCCTTAGAGGGATATTGGTCAAGTATTTTGGCATCAATGTCTTCACTTTGATGACTAGACTTGATGTCAAACTCACACATTCCCAAATTCATGTTGAATCCATCCCTCTCTTCACAAATGACATATTCAAATTCCATTTGTTCCTCCTTGAGGGTGGTTTATTCACACCATGTCAGTGAAGGTGTTTTCTTAGAGTTCAAGGTGACCTACTCCTCTTCTATAACAATGTTTTTAGGTGTCTCCTCTAGAATATCTATTTTGTTTTCCAAGTAACCATCCTTAGGTGCTAATGTCTCATATTCCAAATGAATAATTTATGTTGTTGGCTTAGGGATTTGGTTAACTTACTAGTGGATTCTTCTTAGGTGGTACCTAGGTATTCCTTTATTGTTTTGAAGGTTTTGGCTAGGTGTGTATGTTATAATCATGCCCTAGGTGATTTTGCTTCTTCTCTAACACTTGTTCTGATGGTATTGTCTATTTTTCTTTCTCCATGCTCCTTGAAGATTTCTTCCTAGGATTAAACATTTAAAATAAAGAATGAACTAAATTTCCAACCAAATTTTTTTGGACTTTGATGCCATTTTTATCTGACTCCATCTTTTCCCCATATGGTTTATTTCTAGGGTATATGTATAAGTGGTAGAGGGTGTGAGTCTCCATGTCAATATTTTCTACATCAATGTTCACTAATTATGCATCATATATGCAATTGATGACATTCTTGAAGTATTGTCACATGAAATCATATGGTAACTTAAGCCATCTAGATAATTCTTTGGAGGGATCCATATGGATGTGTGCTAGGAAATTTTTTTACTTCACTAAAAAATTTTATTGGTATCTAATCTATCCAATCAAGTCCTTTAGAACATGCCACTCATTCCCAAAGGCTTTTTAATCCCATCATACCATCCCTTGATTTTAACCTTGTGGAGTGGGGTTATTGGTCTAGGGAAAGTGAATGCTTTGAGCCACTCTATGAGGGACTTATTCTCAAGAGGGTATGCCCATTTCATTTCTCCATTGGTGTAACCAAGTACACCAATCTCATCAAACATCATTAATAACATGAATGCACCCATGCAAACCTTTTGTTAGGTAAATTGTGGGATTTCTTTGAGTCCATAATAATTCTATCAGTAAAGTATTGTGCCCATTTTTATTTTATTCCCTTGAGGATTTGTTAAGAGACATAAAGGTGGGCCATATCCACATCTTTCCACCTATCTTTAATTCCAACCTTGGTCATTATGATGCGTACATCCGCTTTGAGGGTGGGATCTTAGAGACTAGTGATATGCATAATATGTCCTTATTTCCAATACTCTAGTTCCATAGCAATCTTTTCAATCTCATCCTAGTCCTTTAAGTCAAAAGTAAGGTCCATGCCTAAGCACCATAACCCTATGAATTTTCTTATCTACTTTGATGTAATCCTCATTTGATACCCAAAAAATATATATAGTCTTCATGCACCCATGAAATCAAAAACTTTGATACTTCAATTGGCTTTCCAAAATATCGAATATTGAACAACTATTAGGATCTAGCATCATTTAGAGCATTAAAGTTTTTCAAGTCATATACTATCTCACTACTTGTGTTTTAGCACTCTACCTGATAGTCATACTAAAGTTTCACTTCATTACCAGGCTATTGGTGGTTATAATTTAAAACATTCCAAGTGGGCACACTTAGTACCTATTTCTCCATGCATAATACCACGTCTAGGTACTATATTTCCTCAACCAATGGTGGGGGTGGAGGGGCTACAATAGACTTATTATTTACCTGGCATTCCATTTCTAATTATGTGTTTTATGCATGCTTTGAGATCTTAAACTATCTCCTCTCTAATCAACATAATCTAACCACCCACACTTTCTAACTCTTCTTCCTTTGATATCATAGGTAAAGGCTCACTTTGATGGGAATTTTTCTTTGGTCACATCACCCTTCAAATATCCCAAAGGTTGAGGTGCAACTATCTAATGTTCCCAAAGGAATACATGGTTACCTTGTTATCCCACTCTAATCTCTTGATTAAACACCCTATAATGGTGGATGTCAACTTGTGTAACCTTCAAATATGAAATTTTTTGCATCCTTACACTCCTCCCAACACTCTTTCTATTTCCTTCAACTGATACGATCTAAAATGATTAAAAATAGTCTTAATATGTTAATTTTCACTCATTTGAAACCTTGGAAATCACTCTATAGCAGCTCAAATATGATTTTTTGGCTTTGTAAGTTTGTAAATGTGACAATAGTAAAGTGAAATGACTCACATTTAACATTTTATAGGATTGAGGGGGTAACTTGCATTTACTACCCCACTACCTCTGTCATCACTTCACTTAATAAATTCTAATAATGGTATTGCCATGAAGTAGATTTCACACACTCACCATTACCATTACTTTCTTTGTATAAAATACATGTCCCATCCCATGTTTTTCCTGATATCTATAAATAATTTGAATATTTTTCATTCCAAAGGTACGAATCTTACTTATTTACCTAAAATTTACTTGGTGGTTATGCGCCACATCCTATGTAGCCTTTTATCCTTATTTACTTCTTATTACATGTTTTTTCTCCCATTTGCATTCCTTTTAACCATATCCTAGTGCTCCATATATGTTCTACCCTTACCCCACACTAAATTTTATTTGTGATCCTCAATGATAATATAAATAAATATAAAAATAAATTGTTTACCCTAAAACTACACAACTAGTGCCACACTTTATTGAAAACAATAAAAATCATGGACTAACCTAATGGTATATGCCTTATTATTATAAAAAATAAAGACTATGTAGAATAATAGGGTCTCAAACAACTACCATTAAAATCCTAGAATAACCTAACTACTCCCCTATGATCAAACCCTCGCTACTAGTGTTTGCAACCTAACAACATACTCAGGAGATTCAAGTGATTAAATTACAAACTAGACTAGTATTAACTTAGTTAAATAATAATGGCATCCTCATCTAGAAAATTCTAATGGATTTTCCCCCTTCAAGGTTTTCTATCAAAGATTAAATTGAGTAAAAAGATACATTCTTGAACCTACAATATTCAAAAATGATTATATCAACTACTTGACACTATGGGAGGTGATACTCTAGGTTGATGCACATATGAATGATTAAAATTTGAATTCAACTCAACATAATTAGTTAAAAACCTATTCCAATTAAAGTGTAAAGGGATACACTTCATATCAATGAAGCCATAGGTCATGCCTTGCATTGACCTTGTACAAGACTTATTCTTTGCTAAGAAGAAAACTAGAAGAACATTCATGAACCATGTGGACCACAAAATAGTTGTGTCTTGCATCTCTAGTGATGCATTTCAAAGGTACCTTTTTGTCCCTATTGAATATTCCACTTATTATTTTCATATGGTAGTAGCTTTAGATATCTAAAAATTGGCCACCAATGACTTCATACCCAGCTTTAGATCAATTCTTTCTAACCATTGAATATCTATCCTAAGAATTTCTAAATGTTTCAAATTTGGCTTCATAATATGTAATTAAATAAATTTGTCCCATAAATAAATTTCATTGAGAAAATTCATACATTAAATCAAATAAAATCTTGGAAAATGTCCAAATGCTTAAAAGGTATTAATTAACATACAAATCCTAATCAAATCCTAATTTAATTCATCCTTAAGAAAATAAATCAAATGATAAAAAGGAAAAATCAAATATCAATAAATATCTTAGGAATGAATGATTACCCTTTTGTGAGTTGTCCAAATGGAAAATATCTCCTAACACACCTATTTCATGCTAATCATGATATTTTGGACACCTCTTAACCCTACTGGGGTTAACTAAGTAAACCAAAATTAGTATTTAACCCATTTCAAGTTGATATTAAAGCCTATAAATACAGGCCTAAAGATCTTCATTTGGAGAGCTTGGATAGAGTAAAGTTATAATTTTGGTTTTATGACATGAATACAAACATAATGTTATAATTCCAAAATTATAAATCATAAGCCAATCCATCAAGATTATGAGAAAACACCAAGTGAAAGCCAAGCCAAACATGGTGTTAAGAGGAGATGGAGATAGCCAAGCCCCATTGATGAATACCTTTTGAGCACAATCCAAGAAAAGACAACAAATAAATCTCTTGGATAAATCAAGGATGGTAAGTAAATTGTCATTTGTTTTCATTTTAGTTGTGTTTTCAATTGGTTTTCTCACTAAGCTCCCCTCATGATCTAGGCCTAGAGATTTTAGCTTGTTAAGTGTGTTGATTTCATTAATTTTGGAACTAGCACTATACTAACATCCTCTCTTGAGTCAAATTCCTTGATCATAAATGACACACTTGTTGGGAACCAAAACATCGCACGTATTGAGAAAATCAAAATGTAACTCCTAAAATTTCATACCAATGCTTGAATTACTTAAAAATTAGACTTTTTTGCTTTGATTTTTTGTACTCTATTTTTTAATTACACTCAAGTTTTATAATGAATAGAAAATGATTCTTTATTTATCAGCATCTATTCTCGTAATTGATGTTGATTCTCTCTATATAGGAATAGGGAATGGAAGTAACTAGCTTTTTGAATTTCTATTTAGTTTTCTAGAGTTGCTTTGTTTTTAAGGGCTTCGATGTTGTTATGCAAACCATTTTAGTATAGGATTTGGTTTTATTCCTTAGATTTATGCTCATATTGCTAACCAAATACCTTGTGAGGAAAACACATTTTTTATTTTATGTGTTTTTTTAGACAAGATAAAATCAATGTCAATTTAAATATATTTATTCTGATTTGTACGTGAATCGATGTTGATTCACTATGTAAAAACACAGAGCATACCTGAGACCAAAATTTTCAAAGTTCCTTTGCCCAATCAAGAAAGTGATTCTAAGTAGGAGGTTATTATCTAATAATTGTAGGTTACAGACATGATTTTAACACACATTTTCTAAATTTTTGGATATCTAACATTTCATTTCAAACTTTTATTATGGAAAAAAAATTATATTTATGTTTTTATAGATAGGATTAAATTGGCATCAATTCATAAAGAATCAACTTTGATCCTTGTATGAGTCAATGTTGATTCACTGTGTAAAAACACAGAGCTAACCTGAGAGCTACATTTTCAAAAATCATCTACTCAAAACCAAAAGTGCTTTAAATCAAGGGGTTATAATCTAACAATTATAGGTTAAAAGATTGATTTTATGATAAAATTGCATGTTTTTGACTAATTGAACACTTTATTTTGGGCTTTAAAAATAACTTAGTAAAAAAAAACATGTCAATTTGGATGCTAAAATAAACATATTAGTTTTCCCACATTTGGATGTTGGTGTTTAAAATGAATTTATAATTGGTTAAGTCTTAGAAACATTTCATTTTAACTTGCTTAAAATTAATCCTAAGTCTTGAATATTTCCAATTGGTTCTTTAAAATAAACTTAAGACAAATCTTGAACCTTTCAATTTTTGGCCAAAAATTAACTTAGATGCTTTTGTTTCATTTGGTTATGTGTAATTATTTCCATTTTCACACTTAAGCCAAGGGTCCTAGTAATGAACAACATCACATTTCAAATTTGGTGCTTAAAATCAAACCTCACTCGTAATTGTTTATAACTTGTTTGTTGACTATTTATATCACAAAAAGGATAAGTCATGTATGCTCTCCCCCATCCCCTATAGGGAACTAAAGTGATCAAAAACACCTTTCCATTGTATTTGGTGCCTAGTCCAAGGCATATAATTAATGTTACCAAATCTCTCACCAAATTTGCATAGTATTGGGTGATCTAAAAGCAACCCTAAAGTCATTCTACTTATCTTTTATTTTCATACATTTTGTCTTGTAAATGGGATGTCATTACCTCTTGCAAGTTATTTAGGGAATCATTAACCTAGGGTTTCATCTCCTGGCAATGTTTCAACCCCTCTCCATGGGGGGGGGATGGTATATAAATTAGGATTTCCCCATTGGGATGATGGTTTGAGTGGTTAAAAAATATCCATTATTGGCCAATTGGCCTGAGACATATGATCAGTTAGAACATTGCACTACATTACATAATTGATAGATGTAATGGTTGTGAAAAGGACAAGACATTTTCAAAAAAAGCTAATCAATGTAGACTCAATTGATATGTTTCTTTTCTTATGTGAAAACGTGAAATTTTATACACATGAGATCAATCTAGATGGTCATAAACTTGTAAGTTTTTAGTCAACCCCAATTTGCCACACCTTGATAGGATTTAGGATGATATACTTAGTTTTATTTTTGTCATTCAATCTTTATTAATTAGTGTCTTAGATATAAAACTTGTATTGTTTAAACCATGTCATGAATCAATATTATGTCTAATAGTTCTCCTTTGATTGAGGAGGTGTTATGTCATCCATTTGACACCTTAATTTTAACTTTTCAAAACTTTTATTTTAAAAATGTTGTGTGTATCACTTGATTGAAATGCATAATTTTAAAAGGCCTAACTCAATTCAAGTTTCATTCCCTAGGAATTCTTGAAACAAACCATCATTATATCTTTAAGGAGTGATAATTCCATTTTGTTACCCAAATTATTTTAAAAGACTTGTCTTGTCTTGTCTTTCCATTATCATTATTTGAAACCAATCATTTTTTCCTTGTTGGATCTTTGTTTAGGACAATCATGTTATTCAAACTCACCTAGCGTGTTAGCCATCAAATCTTAGTTTACCTTAGTTTATTTTTTTTATTAACTTTTCCAAAGTTCAGATTGAAAAATTGATTGATTTCTATATAGTCCTCAATTTGTGGGGTTGATACATAGATATTTCTCTTTTCAATTATGTAACTTAGTTTAATTCATCACTCAAATTTGGAAACTTTATTATTTATGAATTTATTTTAATAGAAATAGTCCATCTTCAAAGTGCCTTTTGTTTAGTGTTTTATACTAGTCAGATGATGTTTATGTCTAGAATCAAGTGCCTAGTCTTTGCCAAACTATTCCAAGTTTGTTATATTAATCATTATCATCATTTGTTTCAAGCATATCTTTTGACACCATGTTTGGCCCAAATTCCTATCCTATCCTATTTGAGCATATATTTTGACTCTACATTTGGACAAAAGACCTAACAACATTTCCCTTTCCTAGTTTAGACCTATTTGGAACACATTTAGACATTAGAGTTTGGCATCTTATTTTTTGTTCATTTTATTGGACCTTTATTTGTATCAAACACTTAATATTAGACATTTGATGTTATACTATTTTTACCAAGTCTTTACCTATAATTTTTAGATATTCAACTCCACTTTAGACCAAACTAGATCATGTTTGAACCCTTTGTCTTTTTAGACATAGTTTTTAGAGTTTTTAAGACTCTAATACACTCTTGTCATGAAAAATTTGTCATAGATTTGACCATGGCTCACTATACATGTAGTGGAACTATGTACAATCTAGGATATGGAAATGTTAGTATACAAGAGGACTTTTTTAAAGACCCTTATAGAGATGAGGTTGTTTGGGAGAATGATTCCTATCCACGATACAACATTTAATTAGGGGAATAAAGTCAAGATCATTTCATCAACTATTTGGTTATCACACATCATTACATAGAACAAGATCAAAAATAGATAGATCAATCATTGGCTAGTTTACCTTTGGTTACAAAAAATGTCCAACAATAACCTTATTATATAACAATGCCATCAAACTATCAAGTAGGGTATGAAAATTTCCCAAATATATCAAGAGGGCCTTATAACATGTCTTATCAGATTATCAATCAAGCCTCTTCTAGTGATCCTAATGTCATAGTACCAATACCATATCAAGGTCTGTGTATGTTTGTCATGTAAAAAAACCTCATGGAGGACCATTTCATTGAAATGTAGATAGCATATCAAATGTATCTTGACCTAGTGTGTAATTTTAACAATATGACCATATCAAATAGGCATCTTATTGATTTAGCTCCTTCAACAAGAGTTTTAAGGGAATTTATTGGTTAATAAAATCAAGTTTTAGACCCATTTATGAAAAAAAACTGGTTCATAACATGTTTGATACCCTAACCATCAAGGAAGAGTCTTCCACTTCTACATGGAATAGTGAAAAAAAATATAGTGGACAACATACAAACAACATCCAATTTAGACCAAAGTGGTTTTAATACACAATCGACTAGTCAAAAACAAAATGTGCCTTTAACTAGTACCATTAGTGGTTCTCAAACTTAGGGAGTAGGATTTTTGACATCCCAAACTAAACTAACTACCACTAATCCTCACACAACTAATTCTTCAAGCACCCAACCAAAAATATTAAGTAGCCAACCAACAACTAGTGTCGTGCCACAACAAAAAGTGATAAATCATACTCCACCTTAGTAAGTGATGAGTAATATTTCACAATAATAAGCATAGTTAAACATACTAATATATTAGAGGCTAAACATATTTCCACCTCAACAAGGGGAAATAAATGTTCCACCTCATCAAGTAGAAATGAACATACCTCTTTAGTTACAGACTAACATGCCAATCCAAAACCAAAAGATGTTTAACCAATATTGTATAAATATTGGTCAATGATAGATGTTGAATCTCCAACATGCATATACATACCAATATGGATTCATACAACCAAGAAGTTCTAATGTCCACAAGCACCTATTAGGCAAAAATTACTTTTCATGCAAAATGTGACACAAGTTCAAAGATAGGGTCTTGGTTCACAAGTTCCCCCTCAACAACTAGGTATGATTAATCAACATCATGTCCCTATTAAACCTTAATAGGCATAATACAGTCCTATACCACCACCCCAAACTCAATATTTTTAACATAAATCCTACATACCTAACCCTAACCAAATATCACATCATAATATGTGAAATTTCAACAATCATACCCTAACCTATGCATGTTTATTCTTGATCTATTCCCTAATCAATCCAATCTACCCAAACAAATACTTCCATCATACCCTGATCAAAGTGTTCCACTTGTGACTGTCCAATCATCACCTTAGGCCAATCTTCCCTTGGGTTTCTTTAAATAAGAGCTACAACAAATGAAGGATGTGATTTTCCCCATCTAAGATGGGAAACATGTCAAAAAGTTCAAATTGGATGACGTGTGTTCTTACCCTTTTAACATGGAGTACTTATAGATACCATTTCCTCTAAGGTATGAGCCTCCAAAGTTATATAAATACAAGGGGAAATGTGACACCAAATCATATATAATGGAATTCCTTATCGCATGCTAGCCAGTGGCCTATACCGACATATACTTGTTATTATTTCCAAGAATTCTAGCTAGACAATCCTTGGAATGATTCTTGAAGTTATCAAAGAATTCAATTTCTGATTTCATATATCTTTTGGAGAAGTTTGTGCAACACTTATATTAAAATGTTTAGCATGAAATTTATTTAGTAAACTTGACACAAATAAATCAAAAACTAGGTTTTATAGTTATGGAGAGCCCTTGTAATATAATTTACCCATAGTTTCTAGATAAGTAACTAGTTGTTACATTTACCAAAAATCTACATAGTGAAATATCTTACTATCTATAGTTACAGTGCGTGCACACATTAAAATAAATCATTGACAAAGGTTTAGTGATCAAAAGAGCCCTTATCAATAAAGGGATCATTAAACTAACCTTGTCTAATAAGAACAATAGCCAAAATAAAAACTATAATAGTGCTCAAAACTATTATCCAATCTAATCACAAGCATCACAACTAGTATAGACCAAAAAACTTCAACCGCAACAAAATTGTTATAGGAAATAGAGTCATAAAGTCATAACATATCCAAATATTGAAAACATCATCTATTCAACCCATGCCACCTTTCCAACTTACTCCCAACCAATAACCTTTTCAATAGTCACAACACATCTAACAAGCAAAATAACCTAGACCCGTGCAATAAATGCAACAGATGTAGAAATCTATGCCTTTGAAAAACCCTCCTCTTCTATGGAGAAACATGCCTACTCATAATGATTTTATTGACCTTAGATAACCCATTGAATCAATCTTTCACAAACTTGTGGCATATAACTTGATTAGATATCATGTTCTGAAAGAGCAATTTTGTGAGGGTGATTATATGCTAGACTAGTATAGGCTAGAATAATTATCGGACTTTCACAGGGTCAATGGCCATAATTTGTAGTATATGTGTAAATTTGAAATGTAATTTATAATATGTTATAAAATGGAGAGATCACATTGGATCATGGATCTTTCACCTCCAATCAAAGCCTTAGAATTTATCAGAATCCTTTTCCTTAAAATAAAAATCAATAACAACAACAACAATGTTTAGTACAACATCAAAAAAATAGTATCAACAATTAAGGCCAAATCGATAAACTCAATAAAATAAAATAAAAACCAACAACATAAAAATAATGGACAAAACCAAGGTGAAAATGGTGATAACTAGCATACCTACCATACAGTTTCACATGACTACAACTCGATTGTAGGCCATATTATGGGAGGTCATGTTATAACCATTTCAATTAATCCTAGACCAAGTGTTAATCAAATATTACCATTGATAATCATACCCAACCAATGAAATCATTCTAGTAATCCTTCCTTGACTTCAGACCACACATAAGTGAACCAACAAGTAGGGATTACCAGGTTAGGACCTTATATTAATAACTCATCATTATCTTCTGACTATGCTCAAGTGCATCAGCAATTGAGCTTATCTTATCTACCCCCCTCCGCCATAATTTTTTAGCAACAATGGTCTTGTATCTAATCTCAAGTGTGAAATCACAACTCGATGGTTGAAGATTATCGTACTAGGACCATAACTATCTGCCACTTCACCCATCATCCAACTAGCCATTCTACCTTATAACAAGCCATTTACCATTGTCCAAGAAAAAATGTTTGACATTATGGAATTTTTAAAAAATATGTAGGCATAAATATCCATTTTAAATATTTTACATATGTCAACTATTCGTAAAAACATCTTGATTAAGTTCTTTAGTCAATCCACAGTTTCAAATGAAATATCCCTGACAAATTTCAAGATTTGGTTGGACACTTAGCTCCAACCCAACAAGTAACTTTAAACCAAATAAATATGTCATACCTTATCCCACTTCACAATAATCCATTATACATCAAAGTTTACATAGTGGCACAAATTAAAATGTGTCCTTATAGACAATGGATTAGGTCAAAACATAGTGTCTCTAAAGCTCATCAAGATTTTTGATTACACTATAGTAGATATTCAAGCAAAAATGATAAACATAAAAGCCTATGATAATGAAGAATGAGAATCATAAGGCACCATCAGTTTACCAATTATCATTAGGCCCTTAACATATGATACACTTTACCATGTGCTAGATCTTGACTTGTCATACAATATGCTTTTGGGTAGACCTTGGTTATATTAAATTCATGCAGTCCCATTGATATTGTACCAATGTATAAAGTTATCCCATTTAGCAATGGAGGTTTATATATTAGGGGATTTACATCCATATGAGCATTGAAAACATCTATAAGTTGAGTTCAAGATCTATAACTACCATTTTGGCATGAATCCAATTTCCAAAAAAGATAAGGGAATGACATTACTTTTTGATTTACCAAAGGCCAACTGCATTAACCTTGATACTCTTGATTCTCTTTCCCACATGCTACCTCCTAAAGCTTCCAATCATTATACCATCTCAGCCAATGGCCTAGGAGAATACTTGATGCATGACACCTTTCACATTACAAAACTTTCTTAGACCCCCAAGTCATTTGAAAGACCTAAAGCTAAACCACTTCATCTGAAATGGAAAAAAAGGGAAAAGGTAAACCATATAGTCTATGACCCATCATATTTATACCAACATCTAGCCAAGAATAGGATCCTCTCAAAAGAGATGAATCTTAGTTGTATAATAACAAGTTAGCTGATTTTTATAAAATGTAAAGTATCTTATTCCTAATAGGATCATGGCAAACCAAGACTATGAAGGTGGAGGCCTCAGACCAAATCAACAAGGAACACTCAAGCTAGTTTCTATGACTAAATATAAAGAACCTATAGAATTGGATTTAAACTATTTGAGAGTGGCCTCACATATCTTATTTGAGTTTCATCACCAATGACTAGTGATGATGATGCCAATATTAAAGTAGATTCTAATCATAGCCAATTTGATGACTTAACCCAAACCAACCTATTTGAAAATAATTCCATTTGTACCCTTCGACTAGTAATCCATCATAATCCACTACCATTATATTATCCCCAACTAATAGACTAAGACCAACAAGAATCCAACTTGCTAATTGATGAATTTTAGAATGATGAAGCTTTTTATGATTTTCTCACCATTTGAGACAATGTTTTGTTAAGAGACCATATATCAAGGTTCTCAATCAAGTTAGATCCTAAAGCCTATTTTGGAGAGTGAGTGAACAACCTTAGCCAAAAATAGTTAAATAAAACATTGAGGTCCCAAAGTGAAAACATCTTTGAGGCACTTTTTGACCAAGGAAAAAGTAAAGATAAAGGTCAAATTAGTGGGGAAAACTTATTTTAGGTTCCACTAGATGGGGGTGTTTAACCTTATTCTAATTTAGACCAGGAGACCACTAATGATGAACATGTCTATGGATCTAAGTCTAGCCTTGAAGAGTATCAAGATTTTGATCACATCATCTAAGAAATTAATAATGATGAGCTTATCTATGATCTAACTTCAATCTTGAACAATAATAAACATTTGATTGAATCACATAGGAGTTTCCAATTATTTTCATCACATGGCCATATCTCCCATTAAGGGATTCTAATTCATCATGCATTATAGAAATTGAATAACCAGTCCTAATAGAGGACTCAAACATTACCAATCAGTTTAAATCATTGCCCAATATCCTTGAAGATGGTTCAACCCTTTTAGTAGAATATGAAATAGAGGTAAACATCGAGACTCCATTGGACCTAAAATGGATTAAATTAGGCACATCCTTCATTAATGAGGAGTGTGAATTCCTTATGGCCCTATTGAGGTAGTTTTTGGATATCTTTGCATGGCCCTATTCTGACATTCCTAGTTTAGACCCTACCTTGGTTGTTAATCACCTTGTGGTACATATTGATGCCAAATTAGTGAAATAAAAGTTATGAAAAATGCATCCTCACATTATTTTATTGGTCAAAAAAGAGTTGGAAAATATCTTGGAAGTAATATGTATTAGTCCAATTGATTATTTTGAATGGATTTCTAATGTTGTACCTATTATAAAAAATCCATAAAGATTCATAATTTGTATTGATTTTAGAGACATAAATAAAGCTTTCCCAAAGAATGACTTTTCTCTACCAAACATTGACATAATTATTGACTCCATAGTAGGTTATGAGATGCTTTCACTTATGGATGGATTCTTAGGTTACAATCAAATTAGAATAATGTCATAATACCAACATAAAACAACATTCACCACTCCATGGGGAGCATTATATTATCAAGCTATTCCATTTGGTCTTAAGAATGCATGGGCCACTTATTAAAGAGCCATGACAGTCATATTTCACTATATGATGCATGACATTGTTGAAGACTATGTTAATGAAATACTAGGCAAATTAAAGATAGGTGTCGATTATCTAATAGAATTGAAGAGGATATTTGAGTGACCACATAAATACAAAGTCAGACTCAACCCAAATAAATGTGTATTCAGTGTAACATCAGGAAAATTTCTAGGCTTCATCATGTATCGTAGGGGCATAAAAGTTGATCCAACCAAAGTATGAGTAGTAATAGAGATGATACCACTGATCAATTTGAAATAGATCCATAATTTTAAGGTCAAGCTCCAATCCATTATATGATTCATATCTCAATTGGTTGAGAAGTGTTATCTATTTACATACCTATTGAAGAAGGGTGTAACATTTCTCTAGGATGATGATTACCAAAAATCTTTTCAATAGCTAAAGGACCATCTAGCGAATCCACTAGTTCTATTGCCTCCTACACTAGGAAAACCATTCTTGTTGTATCTATCAGCTAACAATAATGCCTTGGGGGAACTTCTTTCTCAACATAATGATAAAGGAAAAGAGCATGTAGTGTGTTATCTAAGTGATACATTGGTCGTGTATGAACACAACTATACAACCATAAAAAAACATGTCTATCCATGGTCTTCATAGCTCAAAAACTATGACATTAAATGTTTAACAATAAGACCATGATCATTTTAAAAGTAAATCCTCTCAAGTATATACTATTAAAAATAAATTTACAATGTTTTATGGCCAAATGAATCATGTTACTCAATGAGTTTGAGATAGAATATGTGAACTAGAAAGTTATCAAAGGGCAAGTTCTCATAGATCAACTTGTTGAAGAACCTCTTATAGATAGAGAGACATTGACATTATGATTCCCTAATGAATCCATCATGAATATCATTGTAACACCTCTTGATTAGAAACACTATAAGCTATATTTTTATGGATAATTCACAACATATGGATTAGAGGTAGACATTTTCTTTATCACACCATAGGGGGATCTAATTCCTAAGTCATTTAGAATCAACTTTCCTTATACCAAAAACATGGCTGAATATGAAGCAATCATCATAGGATTTTGAAAAGAAATATAATGGGTGTACATAATCTAAAGGTTTATGGTGATTCATAGTTAATCATCTATCAGATTACAAACCACTTGCAGACTAAAGATGACAAGCTAGCTCCCTATAAGTCCATGGTCGATACTCTCAAATAATAATTACCAGCATTCATTTTGAACATATACAAGGGATAGTAATAGGATAACAAAATCCATGGATACCATTGGATATTTGATTCAACATACAGATGCCACCAAAGACTACCAATTTCTTGTTGAAAATATCATAGTGCTATATCATGAACCTTCAATTGTCGTAATGATTTGTGATATTGTTGGTCCCAGCTCTACTTGGTATATAGACATATATCAATATTTACATGACCAAATCCTACCACTTTAATTATCCTAAAAATAAATAAAATCCTTTATCTATAATTACCAACATCATACATTACTTAGACCAACCCTATACCACCATAGTTTTAATGGAACTCTAATTCATTGTTTACCCTTAACAAAATCTACACTAGTGTTATGGGAAGTTAATGGAGTATGTGGATCCTATAATAGTGGCATATTCCTATTCAAAAATAATAGAAGGGAATTTTGAAATGATAAAAAATGGTCTATAGGTGTCTTAATAAGTTTTAAAATTTTAATTTGAGTTCAAAATGTGTTCTCCTACCAAAAGGGAATTTCAAATTTTCATAGTGTAAAAGTTGGTCTAAGTTAGTCTAGTTGAAATGTAAATAGTGAAAAATGTTGTAAATTAACTTGATGATCTCTTGAAAAGTCATAAAAGAGGATTTAAATATATTTATTAGATGCATTTTAAGGTGTCAGTCATGTGGCTTCACCTCCCTAAGTGGGTTTTAGAATGTTGAGAAGTTTCTTGAATCAATAAATAGTTATTTTGTTATTTTTTAAGAGTTTGGTTGAAATAGATAGTTGGTATGGTCTGTATGAATGTGTGGAAGTTATGAAAGAACATGACAGATAAAATAAAAGTGAAATGGAGAGAGTCTACCATAGTAGGAAGGAATAAATATATGTAAGTTCATATTGTATATGTGAATGGATATTAATAAAGTAATTCATTTTGAGAAATACTTATTTTGATTTTATTTTTATGCTCTCTATTTTTAAATTTATTTAAATGAAATGAATTCAAGATAAGTAATCTGACATTGTTCAAGAAAGTTGCATGTGTATTTTATTTTATGTGTGTTGGCATACTTATGTGAAGATATTTTTACTAGTGATGGAATTTTTTGTTTCAAGGTAACCCTGAGTCTATGCTTGATCTTGAAAACCCTTTAGGTTGTTATTATAATCATCTATGAATGTTTAAGTGTTGAGAAGCAACTCAGTTATGAGGAACCTATGCATTTGCCTAATTGGTAGTAGAATTGACAAATGATGTTTGTTAAGGGACATTAAGTGTTCCAAGTTATTGAGGAATGTAAAACCTTGGGTATGAATTCTAAAGAAGTATTAATATGACCAGGATGGAGGTAATAAGAACCAAAAATAGTCTTGATGTTTCAACAGTTATAGGCCCTGCCTATACCTTGTTTTAGTTGATAGTTACCTTGTAAGGGGAGTTAGGGAATTATCTCTTTCTTCTTGTTATAAGAGTCATTTTTAATATTATTTAGATGAGAGGACATTTTAGTAGATGAGTTCATGAATCTTTGGATATGATGGGAGAGAATAGATCATTGAATAAAAGACCATGCAATTACCATAGGCCTATAGATGACTTGTATTTGCACAATCAAGAAATGTAGAAGAAGAACATTGAGGGATATAAATGAATAGGAATTGAATAATTTGAGTTTAGGACAAATTCAAGTTTGTGAACATTTTTAAATGACCCTAAGTGAAATTTTAAAGACATTAGAAGGAACAAGATTAATCCAACCCCTACACAGTCAAATAAAGAGCCCTTAGTTGCTTGAGATTTGATGATTTTAACATGAAATGGATTAAATAAGGTGTATAACATGTTTAAAAAGTTTAACAAGATGAATACAATCTTAACTAAGGTTTTTTGGATGTTTTAAACCCTATGAGATAAATATAGGAGCCTTTTACATATTCTTAAGTGAAACAGTGCCTATAACCCCTGTGACTAGGGTTTTGATAGACATTTGAGTGTAAATTTTGTTTCCACTAGTGAATTAATACCAAATTTGGTTATCAATTATGTCCTATTACAAGCTAATATATTTTAAAGGTTTTGCAAGTTATGTTTATGTATATGTACTACTAGATCTGGTTGGGTGTAACAAGGTCCTAAATGACCTAGAAGGCCTCAATAGTGGCCTTAAAGCATATTAAAAATAGACTAAGTAGAGTGAAGGAAACTTAAAAATTTGGGAAATGTTGAAGGAAGAAAGAGGGAGCTAAATTAATATTTTGGTTATTTATTTTATGTCTATACAACACCATACACAAAGAAATTCAATGGAAAAGGGCTACAAGGATTAGTGATAAGGTAGAGTAGAGTGGTAGGTGTGTCTTAATGCATTTTCAAAGATGATTAATGTGTTTGAAAAAAATAATTATTGTATGAGGGGTACTAATATTTTTAAATAACATGCTTACTAAATCAATAACCTTATATTAATCAAGAAACTCAAAGAACCAGTAAAGGTATGTTGAAAAAGAAGGAATAGTGACACAAGTCAATGTGAGTTCCTGTCATTAATGTGTGATGTGAGTGGAGTTGGATAGTTATAATAAGGATATTCTGTATTGTATGTGTTTGGAATCTTGATGATCAAGGATTTGAGTTTTTAGGGCATTTGTACCAAATATACCTAGTGTTGGTCATGAAAGATTGAAAAAAATATAAGCTAAGTGTAAAGAGAAGTGCAAGTTGACATAAGTACTACATCAAAAAATATATTGAGTACTGGGTATTATTAGCCAAAAATAGATATAGTTGTAGCTACATATGTTAAAATATGTGATATCTGTCAATGATATACTAATCTAATTCATGCCCCAACTAAGACTTTGAAATAAATGTTGAAACCATGGCCATTTACTACATCAGGCCTTGATCTCATTGAGAAGATAAACCCCAACTCATCAAATGATCATAAACATATCCTCACCACCATATAATATTTCACTAAGTGGATAAAAGCTATACCCCTCACTTGCATGACTATAAAGAAAATTTACAAATTCATCTTCAACCATCTCATCTGCCACTATGGTATCCCTTCCGATATTATATATAATAATGGAGGATCATTCAAGAACAAGGATGTCAAAAAGCTATGTGCCAAATAAAACATCACACAACATTTCTCCATGACATATTATCTTCAAGGTAATGGTTAAGCTGAAGCATCAAACAAAACCATTGTCAATATTCTCAAAAATATTGTCAATGATATCAACTATAATTGGTACCTTCAAATATTCCATGCCCTTTAAGCATACCATACTAGTCAATGCACTCCAAAAGTATCCATTCCATACTCACTTGTTTATGGTACTAAAGCCATCCTTCTCATGGAGGTCAAGTTACCTTATTATGTATCTCTTTTAATCATGTCCTAGATGACAACAACTATTGAGTAGCTTGCCTACAAGAGCTAGAGTTACTTGATGAGAAGTGCATAAATGTAGTGAAAAATCCACAAGCTTATCATAATCAACTTTGTGAACACTATAATCAATGCATAAAACATACAGAATCCAATTTTGGTGATCTTATATTGAAAGAGAACCAAAAGAATACCATGATAAAAAAGAATCATAAAGGAAAGTTCAAGCCCAACTGGGTAGTTCTTTTCATCATTATTTTAGACTATGGTGTGGATGTATATATTCTCACCATACTAGATGGGGATAACTTGGTGAGCCTATGAATATTATACACCTTAAGTGATACCATGCTTGAGTGACGTTATTGTATTATCTATGAGGACTATTTCAAGTTGTACCATATTATTACCATTATTATTTATATCATATCATCCTATCATCCTACTATCATATCACTTTACCTATCATGTATCCAATCAACCATTCTATTCTATCAATCATAACATGTTTTGAATCCATCTTATCCTATTTAGTTTGACCTTGGTTCATCCATTAGTTTCACATTTTTAGCATAAAGAATCAGATTAGTTTCATCATTTATTTCAAGCATTCTAGATAGATGTAGTATTTTAGAGTAGTATGATAAAACTTTGGTAGTTGCATCATTCATTTCTTGTTCCCCTTCTATATCAAGTTTATTTATGTGAGCTTGATTATATTTGCCTATAGGGGCAAATCAGTGTTTCAATGGTCTTGCTACTAATTATAACCACTTATGAGAAAATTAATATCATTCATCTAATCTTTTATATCCTAGTTATAACTACCTATGGGAAAACTAGGGGTAACATTTATTTATTTTGCCTTGATACACCAACTAGCCTTTCCTATGTCATATTGTGCCATTGTGCCAACTATGCCTATTTTCTTTGAATTAGTTACTATTCTAGTAAACTTCCTCTAATATAAGGTGCAACTACTGTGACCTAAGGCTATTTTAGGACCATGTGGATCATTCTTGATTCATGTTAATTTCAGCTCAATCCCCCTTTTTTCCATGCTCTAGCCATTTTGCGAGCCATTCTTTCAAGTTTGAATGTTCTCCTTTTTTAATGAGCTTTAATCATTTAATGTCTCATCATTCTTGATTGAGTTGAGATGCTTCAAAAATTATAAAAACATCTGTAAAACCATTTATAAAAACCAAAAACATTAACCATTTTATTGCCTTAAGGATTATGGGAACCCTCACTAAGTCACAAACAAATCACTTGTTCCTTAGTTTTACATCCTTTTTGGCCCTTTGTCCCATGCTCTCACCATTTTGTGAGTTGATTGTTATTATTCTATCATATCCATTAGTTTTTCATCTTATCATCATTTTCTTTCCATTTCCTAGGAGAAATACATTCAGCCTATAGTTTTGTTGGATATATCATCCATATAACTATGTAGGTAGCTTTTTTATTATTTTTTGGAAACTAAGGTATAGTTCCTAAACAATAAAGGTTCTGGAGTAAGGGGAAAAATATAGTTTAATATGGAAAAATATATATTTTTATAAAATAATTTACACAAGGAAGAGAAATAAACTTATCTAGAAATATATTAAAATGAATGATTTAGGAGCTATAAATTGTGGTACAGGACAAGGACACTGCTAAAAATCAAGATTTAGTCTTAGATATTTGATTGGATAGGAGCAAAAAAATAAGAGACTTGTGGCATCAATGTTATAGTCCACTCCTATCACTATTATTTAGGAGACTTAAGCTTTTTCAGTTCTATTTGATGCATCTCTGTGACCCTAAAAGTGAAGTTTTAGGGGTTGAAAGTTAATAGAGCTCACTGTTGATCCATTTCAATCTCAAAACCTTGTATGTATCTACACACATGAAAAAAATAAATGCATCAAAAGAAAAAGGGAGAAAAATGGGTTAGGGGAAGAATGATCTCAAAATCTAGAACCCCTACTATCTTGATTGCAACCTACATTAACCCTCAAACTAGGGTCTCAATTGAAATGTAGTTCTCCATTAGGGAACATGCATAATCAATGTGCATGGTAGATGCAAGAATGAACTTTTTCCTAGGCCCTTGCTTAATCAAGCATGCAAGTCTATGTGTGATGTAGAATGTTGAGCTATACTATTTATTGATTTTTAATTATGTAATGTGCTAAAGTAGTAAGTGCTAGCTATAAAATGCCTTATGTAGTCATTTATATAGGAGACTCTTTATTTTGAATTTGGGAGCTATAATCACATTTGGTGACATTGGAAAACTTAAGGACAAAGCTACAAAAGGGTTTGGGATGTATTAAGTAAATGGAATTGACCATTGGGGTTCAAAATGACCTTGGACAAGAGCATCGAAAGTGGACACTAGTAGCACCAATGTTGTGGTACAAGTTGGGTACTACCATCCTAAGCTAATAGGGCCTAGGGGGATAAATTTTTCATGGAAAGAGTAGTTTAGATAAGCTGAGATTAGGTCTAGAAGGCTATGAATGACTAGGAATCAGTGAAATGATGCCTATAAACATGAAACAAGACCAAGATGACTAAAACAAAAGACATGGATTAATGTAAACAAAGCTCATATTCTCCAATCAGAGTCTCTTATGAAAGGACTATGAAAATACATGATATATTTGGTTTCATGACCAATTTAGGGTGTATACATTTTCTCCCTTTTTAATCTAGTGATGTAATGAAATGAACTACTAAAGTAAAAGAAAGAAAATAAAATGCATACCTGAACTTACTTGCATAGAGATGAATGTGCTAAAATAGGGTCTAACTCACTTCCTAGCTAGAGAAGTAAATGGAGATCTGAATAGTGCCTGAGGGAAGAAGGAATCCCTAAAATGGATGCCCCCATATTGGACCTAAAATTGGAATCCATGTAATCATGGAGAAAGATGGCAATGATTACTCCCTGTGTTAAATCTAGCTAGAATGAGGAATGATTGAAGGCTCAAAACCAATGTCTACCCTCTATCCCACATAAAATCATGTAATATAGAATGTGTGTAAAGAATCTATATACTATGAAGAGAAAAATATATCATGTCCCCCTATGAATAATCTAAACTAGAATTGAAAATTACTCAAAGGCCCAAAACCAATGCCTGCCCTCTGTCTCACACAAACTCATATAGTTTGGCTTTGGGTAATGCTATATATCAGCCATTATAGATGAATATATGTTCTAACCTGTTGATAACCTAGGTACAACTAGGTGTAATCTAAAACTCTAGTTAATGTGTAAGAAGATAATAGAATGGCATGCCTTGTCATTCAATCTATATAATTCTAGATGCTGAAGAACATGATCATCTGTGTCATGCCCTCAAATCTAGTATGTGAGTGATGCATATGTATAGTCTAGAAATATGTATACCCACATGCAAAATGACATATTGTGTCATACCCCATGTGCAAAACTAGAGATAAAAACATTGTGCTCTATGCTATGTCTATAATCTACTATCTCATCCTATAATTGTGTCATGTTGTATGAAGTTATATGTGTGAGATGTGTAGTATATACATGCCCCTAAATCTAGTATCTGAGTCTAAATCTATATCAAATTCACAATGAATCCATATAATTTGAACCACTATATCTAACTAATATGTATATCTTTAAGTTGAAATCACTATGGATCCATATGATCTAAACCACTATATTTGAATAGTTTATGTATCTATTAACTAAAGGTATATCCCCCTAAATGTCCTGAGTAATGTTGAGT
The DNA here is from genome assembly GCA_037957365.1 of Torreya grandis. Lineage (NCBI taxonomy): Eukaryota > Viridiplantae > Streptophyta > Pinopsida > Cupressales > Taxaceae > Torreya > Torreya grandis. Next base: position 1,063,916 of record JARHVA010005431.1, read on the forward strand.
GACCCATGTAATATGAATCAATATATATTTTAGTCGGTTTAAGCTAAATCTGATAGTCTTATGAGAGTGGATGGGTATGTTATATAAGTGTAACAATAGGAATAATAGGAATGGTGCCCCATTTTTGGGAGAGGGATGAAATTTGTTATAGAGGAGGTTGAGCCAAAAGTGATGAGTAGTGGCATAATGATAGAAACAAGGTTGGTATAGTTTGAATTAATTGAGAAGTTGCTTGATTGATTAGGCTGAGTTGTTAAAAGTGGAATATACTTTGATTAGTGAGAATCAAGGTGGATGTCTAGGTGTAAGAGAATTATAGATATTCATGTGTTATAGTAGTTAAATGTAGTAAAAGATTGAAGATTACATGATGTCAAAGTTACCATTGTCCTAATTTTGTGGAAGAAAATGTTTTGAAAAATGGAGTTATGGATTTCAAGTTATAGGTAAAATGGTATTTTGCTTTAGATGAAAAAGTTGCTTGATATAGGAAAATTACATTGATTCTTGATTCCTATGCACATTGACTAGTTTGAGATTTGGAGCTCTAAAGTGAGAGCTATGCTAAGGAGATGAGTACATACCATGACCTAATTTGAGTAGTTAGTATCCCAAATTAAGGATTAAGGTGAAGTTATCCTAGTAAATAGCTAAAATGAATGATGTTTACCTATTTGGAAGCCTATTTTAAACATTTTTGAGTTATTTTAAGAGTCTTAGGAAATTTTTGACCAGTTATGGCACTCTTATCTAGAAGTCAACACTCATGTCCAGGGTTCAACACTATTTTCCAAGTTCCAGTGCTCTTGTCCAGCATTGGTGTCTTTTCTCCAACATTATTGTCCAATGGGGATATATTTTTAAGTTTTTGATTTGTTGACTATTGTTGTGTAGCTTAGTTATTTTCTTTGGCATGGTTGATTGATATATATGCTATTTTTTGGTGTTTTTATAGGGCTAGGTATGGATGAGGGAGTTCCAAGAGGCTAGGTGATGGAGACACTGAGATTGTTATATTTATCAGCCAATGAGAGAGCTATGATGGATAGTGTAGGGTTGGGTCATGTGTGTGACCTAGGGACAAT
>JARHVA010005431.1:1067500-1162500 GCA_037957365.1 Torreya grandis
GGCCATAGTGAATATTTATCTTGAGTGGTACTATGTTGTGGTATCTATGACTCTAGTAGATATGTATATGGAACTACACTATGTACTCTATAGACTATAGTGTTATATGTAGGTTGCTCTCACTGTACTAGTTTTCAAACCATCTAAATAGGTGGAATATGATATCTCCTGCAAGGCTCTATCCTAGAACCTGCATTATGCCATGATGAGTGACTAATGATTCATGTAAAGGATTGTCTTAAGATGAATTAGTAATGGATGAATGAGGTCTATAGTTCCAATATGGAGGAAATCTTAGTGCCCCCTATGTGAATGCTATGATGCCATTATCAACACATCTATTAATGCAATCTCTGAGTCTATAACAATCATTATCTCTATGTCCATGGATATGATGATAGTTACAAAAGGGTTAATGTGGTTTTTTTTTTTGTAGGAGCTATGGATCTCATTGATGAGTAGAAGGCAATGTGATTAACCTCCTATATAATAATATTGATAATATGACACATGATCTATCTTGATCTAAATCAAATTGTAGTGGTTCCTTACTGCTATTTTTTATAATTCATATTATAGGTTGTGATTTGGAAACTAGATCTTTGTTCTTAACTGGTTACCTTTTTGGTTATGGTCTCTTATCTTGTTTAGGACATGGTGGATGCTAGATGCTAGGACCTATAGCTACTGTTGTGAAATATAAAGTAATCTGATCAACTAAATCTTCCTTAATCAATACCAATTTATTTTCCAAGGCTAGAATTGTATAACATAATTACCTAAAAGAAGACTCTATCTGATATAATAGATATTTGAGGAGAGGTTGATGAAGTACCTTAATAAAGATATGTTAAATCTTTAAATATGTTCATTTATAAATCAACCTTCACATGTGCATCTTAAATTGCAAGATATATTCACTAACTGATTTTGAATTATTTTGATGTAATATGGAAATTTTCTCATATGTAACATGAAGGCCTTTATTTTCTATGAAATTTCTAAGAAATGCTTCCTCTAAGTCATCATATGTGTATAAGGATCTAATGAGGAGTAGATGAAAAAACCAATTCTATGCTTCCCCTACTAATGTCTACTAAAATAACTTTAGTAGAATCAAAAGGACTCACATGATATGGCAAAGCCTTTCAAAAGGTTTGAAGGTGTATAAATCAACCTTAACATGTGCATCTTAAATCATAAGATATATTCACTAACTAGTTATGAAGTATTCTGATGTAATATGGAAAGTTTCTCATATGTAACATGAGGGCCCATGTTTTCTATGTAATGTCTCAGAAATGCTTCCTCTAAGTCAACATATCTGTGCAAGGAGCCAATGAGGAGTAGATGAAAGAACCAATTGTGTGCTTCCCCCATTGATGTCTGCTAGAATAACTTTAGTATAATCAAAGGACTCGCATGAGATGGGAAATCCTTCCAAAAGTTTTGAAGGTGTATATATATATATATATATATAGTTCCATCAAAGTGAGGCAATGATGGTATCTATAAATGCTTAGGAAGTGAAGCTTTTATGAATGTCTTTGGAAGGGGATTACCATGTAAATCATTTCCATCCATCCAAGAATTATAAGCCTTATTTTATAAGGTAAGGATATATACTTGATTTTTTAGTTCACCAACTACATGCATCAAAGAGATAATCTCCTGGGATGGTACATTAATATCTTGAAGTGGTTCATTTAATCATTGAATTTGATCATTAATTTTAACCATGGGAATGATACATTTAATAATTAAATCATAAAGAGGTGTTCTCACTTGAACCTTGGTATTAATGGTAACTTGGACCTTATTAAGGGATGTGGGCGACCATTCTCTTTAGGTGAAGAGTGAGAATTGGGTTCTAATGTAGTGAGGGGTGGCTTGGGAGATTCATTGGTGTCTTTATGTTCTAGTGAATCACACTCTAATTTAGTAGAAGATGTGATATTAGCATTAACATGTGCATTATTTGAAATAAAATAATTCATATAATTATAAAAAAAACATTTGGTAGTGCATTATGTTTGAGAGGAGAAAGGAGAAAAGAATTAGAGGCATGAGATACATTTTCTTCTTCACTATGTGCATAATAATCATCATTTTTCATGCATTATCAAAATTAAAATATTGCTCATAATCACCCTCATTTTCATATTCATTTGCATGTTCACTATCATACTCATTATCACTTCCATTGTCACTAAGGAGAGGTGTAAGAGAAAAATATAATTCCTTTCTAATATGCAATAAATTATCATGTGAATGTGGAATATTTTGTGCATCTATGTTATCCATGGGTGGAATGTGTGCATTATTATCACTTGGACAATGAAAATTAAGAGCAAAAGAGTTATGATTTGGACATTCTTTTGATAAATTAGAGTGGATAGTATGCAATGCATCATTTGAACTATGCATTGGTAATTTGATTTTATTGTGTTTATATTTTTGTATTTTGAACGTATAAGTAACAAACGAGAGAGAAAGATTAGGTTAATATGGAATCAAATTATCACTAATAAGAGGTTAACTTGGAATTTCATAAATAATTTGTTCATTTTATGCATTTTTCATAGGAGAATGAGGTGAAAAATATATTTCTCATTTATCAAAATTATTTTCTTTAGAAGAGGGAATAAAAAAGATAGGTTTGAGAGAAGGAGATGCATCTAATTTTTCTTCACTATCACTTTCACATGTATCATCATATTCCTCATTACAATAATAGAAATTATCTTTATTTCAAATGAAATCATTTTCCACATTTTTAGGTAATGTGCAATTTCACAAATTTGTCTATTCATTGTCATAATTATGAGAAAATTTTAGAAATTGATCTATGGGATGAGAGGGAAGAAGTGTCTTAGTGGCCATTTTATTTCTTTCACCAAAGAGAAGAGAAAAATTACTATTAAGAAAATAAATGCAATAATAACTACTAACATATAAATTTTGAAAATATTTTTGGCACTCTTAAGCACTATTCAAAAATTATAAAATATTTTTCAAAAAATTATAAGGGAAGATGGCTTGAGGTTTGAGGACCTAGTTTAGAAATCTAGGGCTTTGGGCTAGGGCTTTAGAATTTTAAAAAATTATGCACTAAACTAAATTATAAAAATAATTTTGAATAGAATTAATTCACAAAAATTTATATAAAATTCAAAAATTTGAAATTAAATATGTGCACAAAATTTGAAGGAAAAACCCTAAGTGTACCTAGGGCTTTAGATTTGTTCAAAGCAAGTCAAGTTCACCAAATGTTTTATTATTTCTTAGAAACCAGGGTCTAGTTCCTAAAAAATAAAGGGTCTTGAATAAGGGAAAAAATCTAGTTTAATATGGTAAAATATAGATTTTTATCAAATAATTTACATGAGAAAAAGAAATAAACTTATCTAAAAATGGACTAAAATACATGATTCAGGAGATAGAAACTATGGTGCAAGACTAGGACACTACTATAGATTAGGGTATAGTCTTCATTATTTTATTAGACAAGAGAACTAAAATAGGATACTAGTGGCATTGACACTATAGTCCACTCTTACAACTATTGTCTAGGAGAGCTGAGATTTTTGAGTTATATTCATTGTGTGTGTTTGACCTTGTCTATGAAGTTTCAGAGGTTCAAAGTCAACAAAGCTCATTGTAGATCCATTTCAATTTCAAAACCTATATTTATATACACACATGAAAACAACAAATACATAAAAAAGTAAATGGAAGAAAAATTAGGTTAGGGGAAGAATGATTACATGATCTAGAATCCCTAATGTCTTTATCACTTATTACATTAACCCTCAAACTAGGGTTTTAGATAAAATGTAGTTCTCTCTTAGGGAATATGCATAATCAATGTGCATGTTAGATTCAAGAATGAAATTTTACCTAAGACCTTCTTTGATCAAGCATGCAAGTCTATGTGTGATGTAGAATGTTGAGCTATACTATTCACTAATTTTTAATTATGTAATATGCTAAAGTAGTAAGTGTTAAATATAAAATTCCTTTTGTATTCCTTTATATAGGAGACTCTTTATTTTGAATTTGGGAGCTTTAATAACATTTGGATGACATTAGAAAACTTAAGGATGAAGATAAGAAAGGGGTTGGGACTTATTAAGCAAATGAAACTAACCTTAGGGCTCAAAATGACCTTGGATAGGATTACCAAAAGTGGACACTAGTGGCAGCGATGCTATAGTTCAAGTTTGGCACTATTTTCCTAAGTTGATGGGGCCTTGGGGGGATGGATTTGTCATGGAAAGAGTAGTCTGGCTGAGCTGGGATTAGGTTTGGAAGACTATGGATGACTGGGAATCAATGAAAATATGCCTATAAACATGAAATAAGACCAAAATGACTAAGGAAAGAGATGGATAAATGTGAACAAAGATCATATTCTCTAGTCAGAGTGTCTTATGAAAAGACTGTGAAAAAATGTGATATTTGTGGTTGCTAGAATAATTTAGGGTGTATAAAATAACATCCAATTTCTTAGTGCATATGGAGACAACTTATCTACCCCCTTTTTTTTCTATTCCTCCATAATGTTTGTTTGCTAAGTTATCACCTATTTTTTAGGGATAATGTTCATCACATTGTTTATGCCATGTTATTTATACTAACATTGTGCCTAACCATTAGTTGTTTATTTGTTTGTTTCTTTTTATTTGTGTTGTTTGTGTGCTTGTTTATTTGCTTTCCATACTATTGCCTTGATTTAGTTTATGTTCATTTATTTGATGATCCTTGTGCCTTATTCTTTAATCCATCCATATTCATATGTCAACATTACCATCATGGTTTTTATCATTGGTGCATTATTTTCCATTAAGTGTTGGATAATGGGAGTTAATCCTTATTCATATTTCAACCAAGTCCTCATGATATTTTATCATGATGCCTACTATCAAGTGCCATAACAAATATCAAATTTGATAAGTCTACACCATCAATGGAATCATCAACACCTCCTCAACACTATCACTAGTAACAATCTAGATCTAATCCCAATCATATCCCAAATATATTAATTAAACAATGCAAGAATTTCAACCTTTGTTAGTTCAGATGAGTATCTCCCTACTAGCATGTTGTCCTAATTCATCTTTTTAATCTGCATAAGTTACCATCATCATGTTTTCAATCATCACCCATTAATATTATTTTCCATAATCAGGGTACAATTCTTATAACCACCATTGGGAAAACCATTTTACACCATCCCACCTACATTCTTAATGATTCTAACCACCTTGGGAAAATCATTATGTTGTCACCATTTATAACCCATTACTTTCCTCTACCCACCTAGTGCATGTTTTTATCCTATTTGTTTGTCCTAACTATGGTAGATCCATCTTCTCAATGATTATAACTTCCTTTGAAAAAATCATTGTGTTATCATACCACATTGCCATATTCAGGGTACAATTCTTATAAACACCTTTGGGAAAACCATTGTACACCATCCCATTTGAATTATCATTGATTCTACCCAAATTTAGGCAACTCATTGTTTTATCATCCCATAATTTTATTTGTTTGGTCCCCTTGTTTCCTTCTTTTGAGAACTCATTTTCTAAACCTTTTGCCAATCATTCCCTTGAGGGGATAGTTATAGTTTATCCATCACTGTTGAAGTCATAAGCACATAGAACATTTTAATTCTTTGAGAATATGTTACCATGCTTACAACTTGTAAAATCTTCCCAAATAAGAAAAAACTATAGATATCTAAAAATTACCCACCAATGGCTTCATACCTAAATTTAGACCAATTCTTGCCAACCATTGAATATCTAGCCCAAGAATTTCTAAATTTCTCAAATTTGGATTCATAATATGCAATTAAATAAATTTGGCCCATAAATCAATTGAATAGAGAAAATGCATACATTAAATTAAATCAAATATTGGAAAATATCCAAATACATAAAAGGGATTAATTAACTTAAAAATCCCAATCAAGTCCTAATTGAATTCATCCATGAGAGAATAAATAAATTATCAAAAAGGAAAATTCAAATATAAATAAATATCTTAGGATTGAATAATTACCCTTTTATGAGTTGTCTAAATAAAAAATATCTCAAATCACACCTATTCCATGCTAAGCATGATATTTTAGACACCTCTTAACTCTACTAGGGTTAACTAAGTAAACTAAGGTTATGATTTAACCCATTACAAGTTGATTTCAAAGCCTATAAATTCAAGCCTAAACCTCTTAATTTGGAGAGATTAGATAGATTAAAGTTATAATGTTGGTTTTTTTACATGAATATAAACATAATGCTAAAATGCTAAAATTATAAGTCACAAGCCAAGTCATCAAGCTTTTGAGAAAACATCAATCCAAAGCCAAGTTAAATATGATGATAATAGGATATTTAAATAGCTAAGCCCCATTGATGAATACCTTTTGAGCACAATCTAAGTAAGCCAATGAGTAAATATCTTATAGAAATCAAGGAAGGAAATACAATTGTCATTTATTTGCATTTTAGTTTTGTTTTCAAATGGTTTGTTCACTAAGCTCCCATCATGATCTAGGACTAGAGATGTTATCTTTTTAAGTGTGATGATTTCATTATTTTTGAAACTAACACTATATTAACATCCTCTCTTGAGTCAAATTCCTTGATGATAATATCATGGAAGAAATAAAAATCAATTAAGAAGACACTTAGGAGTTGGATGCTCCTTAGAGAAACCATCAATTTGAAGGATAAGCAACCCACACTAGTGACCAAATTTAGGATGGGAATCTAAATTGGGATTAACCTCTTAAATAGGTTATTTTCATATCCAAGCATAGAATTCCTCAACATCAAGTGGGTTATGTTGATTGAATTGATAATGACCTTAGAGTTGACATTCGATCTGAATGAAGTGATCAGAGAAAGGTTATGAGAGTAAATATTGCACAAGGACAAGAGGCCTCTAGGAGGTCATTTATACATGATCTCCTAACTCTTTAATGTAATCCTTAACATAATATACATTCAAAATAAGTCACTATGGAACCTTGTTCCATAATATATAAATAATCATATATATGATTCTTATTCTTTCATGTACATATATGCATACACTCACAACATTATGTGCATTTCTAAATATATATACCCCCTCGTATGGATGGATATCAATGAGAATCCCTATCTAGGATATAAAAGAGAATTACATATGCATTTTTGATCAGGTGAGACTATTGGTTATACCCTAATTACACTATTATCATGGTTATAGACCATAGGGTATCACCTTTATGCATACCCAATTATGTCCCAACAAATTTATAGAGTAAGAAATGCTCTACCAATTATGCTAGGGTATTGATGAGGAAAAAAACAAGAGTAATAAATATTACTTTCATATCTCCCACTTGATGATTAGAAGGATGTGATACACCAATTGAAAGCACTTATATGAGGTAGGTAAGTACAAAGAATACTATTCATTGGCTACATTACCACATAGAGATTGGGTTCTTCAAGGTTAGGTACATAAACATATAAAAGGACATGTAATAGGATATCACCATGAGCCTTATGATCAATATTTTTTATTCCTCAATGCTAAAAATGGTGACCAAGTTAGGGATAGTGCATAATTGATTAAGTTGAAAGAAGACCTCTTAAAATTTATTCTAGGGGAACCTCCCCTTTATATAGAAGAGTCATGGACTAAAATCCCACTAGATAATAGATGTTATTCATCAGACTTATATGATATTAGACCCTCTCATCCAATAATGGATCAAAGGGAAACCCTTATAAACATCTCTTTTGACACTCAAGGTAGTAAAGAAGGAACTAGGGGTGCTTGATACCTCATTTGGGGTAAAATAAGATGAACCTATTTGTCTTAAATCTTTAAATTATGAGGTCCTTACCCAAAAATATGATACACCAATTCCATAGGTTTTTGTTTTGGTTACTTTAGCCAAAATACCCCTTCTATGACTACTAAGATGACCATTTTTTATACAAGGAAGCCAAGGCTCAACCCCCTCCATAGAGCCCATCCATTAAAGAACCATTAGTGGATCAATGCACACAAAAGTTAATTTTAATAGAGTACATTGATGAGGAGGAATAACTATAAAGAGACAAGATCTTGAGTCTCAATGACACAAAAGGAATAACCCCATTGCATAAGCAACCATCAGGTGAGCAAACAACCCTTTCAATTTCCACTACCCATATTATTTCTCATGTTTCTCTTTCTACTATTGGTACATTTGATCTTTTTTTATTTAGTCCTCCTAATTCCCCTCCCTTCTTAGTCCCCAAGGTGGAGGTTGGTCTTATATAACCCATTGCTCAACCAACCTTGTTAGTTCTGAAGGTAGAGGATTCTTCCTCTACCCTTTTTATTCCTATTTCCATAGTTGATATTCATAAAATTGCTTCTTCTGAATCTATTCCTAATGTTCCAATTTTTGTTCCTTCCACTACTTTCCAAATCCCCTTAAGTACCAATAAAAAGGAAACAAATAAGGACAGGGGAGTGTATGTAATCAGAAATGCATCATGTCTATAAATCAATCCTGGCTCAAAGAAGATAGAGAATACCTACACTTCTAATTTGGAATACATTTGTTAAGAAGGATCATGACAAATATGATTATTTTTAATACCTGATTAGGGGTTCAATTATCATAATACACCATGCTAAGAAGGGTTCCAAAGTCTACAGTCTAACAAAATCATGCAATAACCCTAAAAAAGTCCCATGTTTAATATTTCACTTAATGTAATAACAAGTAAAGTAAATCTAATCTACTGCTCACCAAATATTTTGGCACAATCATGAGAGGTTGTAAATAATCAAAAAATGTATAATAAAATATCAATTAAGTTAATTATGAGTGAGACCCTAATACATGGAATATGAAGATTAATATTATTTGAGTTAATACTTATGCTACTTTTATCTACTAAAAGAGAGGAACAAAGTTAGAGAATACTTACTTAGATGTGAACCCATCAAGATTCAATATCTCCCTTGGTGAAAGGGGATTCATAATAAGTTGTTGTGGTTTTTAAGGATCACTAAGAAAGGCCAAAACATCCAGGACTTATCCACAAGACTAGATTCTCCAAGTAAAAAACACTAAGCTAAGACTCCTTAAGTAGAATGGTGGAAGAGAATATTGTAAATAAGTGCAAGTGAATAATAAATATTTATTGCATATTTAAATAATGATAAAATGATCTTGTATTTATAGGTGTATTTAAACCTAATTCCTTCTGAATATATTAGCTATACAAGGTCAACCTAGTTTACCCTATACAATTCTAGGTAGTAATTCACTATGTCCTGAGCTAGGTCATCCAAAGGTTATCCAAATCCTAAGTAAAAAAATACCTTAGAATAATATAAGGTCAACCTAATTGACCATGTATATTAAACAAAGGTTGAAAACTATATAGGATCAACCTAGTTGACCTAGTACAATCAATTGTTAAAAGGGGATTAAAGTGAGGAAAAGAGGCATAAAAAGAGGAAAAAGATAGGATAAGTGTGAAAATAAGGAGTAACAGATTATGAAATTGGTTTTAGGATCTAGTTGGATTGGTAATAATGTGGCAAGAAGGGATAATAATCCTGTGAAGCACCAAAGGTTAGCCCATCCCTTTTCTGGTGCACCCCTTATCACATGCACTCAAAGAGATTGAGTCTTGATGGGTTCTTGCAAGATGTAAAGTGTCAGTATTTGATAAAAGGTTGTAAATATTATGTATAAATATGACCCACTCAAAACTTATCACATTTTACTAAGGTGTAATAGAGGATGGTGCTTCTAGAAATAAAATAAGGACATAATGTTGACATTAAAAAAAGTTACATTATTTTAAAGCAAAAATAATTGTAAATAAATGACTGGAAAGGCAATAACTAAAAATTAAATGTAATGCAAACCTTGAATTACATTTATTTCTAGATGGTTTTCTATTATGTTATTAGTTTTGATTGTGTATGATGCAGATATTTCTTTTGACAAACCCAAGAATACAAAACTAAAGAGTAAAAATAAAAAATGCAAGAAATCTAAGAAAACTAGTGCTATGTTGATGGGATATACTTGGAAATTTGTTAGGCTAGGGTGATAAGTTTTATTTTAGACCAAATGACCAAGTCAAAATAATATTAAATTAGCTAACCAAAAATCCAAGGCTACTAAAGACTAAAAAACTCAAACAAGTAAACCTCATGTAAGAAAGGAAAACTTACCAAGTCAAACCAAGGATATATGTCAAAAAAAAGAGGGGAGTCAAACATCAATGTAAAAGTAGTAAAAAAATGGTATAAAAACATTCATGAGTGAGAAATAACAATCCTTATGTCACTTAATAATGGAAAAAGGTGCATAAAATGGAAAACAACATTAATGGGTGAGAAGTAAGAAGCCAACCTCACTCAATAATGTAAAAATGGGTATGGAATCAAGTGTCTATAACAACAAGATAGTAAAATAAATGGTAAATGATAAAATGAAAATAAAAAAAGTCTAGAAATGTATATTTATGGTGTAAAGAAATTAATCCATAGTTACTCAAACATTTTGTTTCGTTCTAAGCATAGATAACATTAAAACAAAGTAGTGCTAGCATGTTTTTAAGAGATGAAGAAGAATAAATTAGAGAAGAGGGAAAATATATTTGGAATCAAAATTTTCTTATCAAGGGGAAAATAAAATTGGTGGAGAGGAGAATGAATCAAAAAACAAGGTAGAGGAAATATTTGTCAAAGTCAAGACACTCAAATTTGGTTTGTCAAAATAAGAGGACTTTCAACCTTAAGGACTCTAAAGAACTTATCTTAACCACACAAGTCTTAGATAAATAAATGCAGTATGTAGATTATCCCATGAAGGCTATATGCATGATAATTAAAATAGACCTACCTTTCCATAATTTGTTCCATGTTCTTTAGGAACCCTTATAGAGCCATCAATATACTAGGAAGATTGGGTACTTGCATGATAAAGTAAGTAGCACCATAGAGTTTTTTTTATTATGTTATTATAATATACTAGACAACCACACCCTAATGGACATTAGCTCTATGTGAGGCCAACTACGAGTTTGATCTTCTATTAGAGATAAGAAATGTGCTTGTAATCATGTCTTTTAGTATTATTTTTACTTTTAAAAATTTGTATGTTCCCTTTTAAATATCATTGCCTTTTATTTCAAATGATTTGGCTTTTATATTTTTTGATGTTTTTCTATTCCTCCTCCATACAAATTTGGAAGACCAAACATGGGTGTTAAAGATGACTTTCATTTGAATACTTTGGACTTGGTTTCTAAGAGAGATAACTTCAAAAAGTATGGAGTCTAGAAGTCTCATAAATCTAGGTGAATAAAAGTGTTATCTTGACTTCGAACTTACTTTATCCAATGTTGAGTGAAATGAAAGGAAAATCAAGAGGAGTGACACATGTAATAATTCAAATTAATTCAAATCACAAAAATGTGAAAAATAGTAAAAAGGGATATAATGACAGTAATGGTGTGAATCTTTATCATAATAATGAGGGAAATGGAGGGAAAAAATGTTAACATAGATTGTTGTATAAATTCCATCTGCCAAAAGAAGCAAAAGTTAAATTTGAGAACAAGGATCAAATACTTATAACCATTACAAAACACATTTTATAAAAGGAATGATAATATGGTGATTTTATGAGAAGGGTTAGGTCCTATCCATGGTCTTACACTATAACTCATAAAAGAGAAATCCAAGGGGTGTACAAACAAATGTAACAACATAAGTGAGAAAAATAGGCAAAATATGGTATTTTGTGAGGAGAGCTGGGTCCTATCCATGGTATTATAATGAATCCCACAAAAATAAACCCAAGGGGTTCCAAAAGAAATGAAAAAAATAATAAATATAAAAAATACTATGGTATACCAAGAAACCAAAAGACCAAAAAATATATGACTAAAGGTTTGTAAAAAGAGTGAACTACTACTGAAGGAGAGACCTATGTAAGTAACCTACAAAAAGTATTAGATAGATATAGATATAAAGCATGAAAATAAGGAAATGTTTTTAGGAAAAGTATTTTTTGAGGAATTATGTATTGGTGGGCTCTTTGGAAACATGGTCTTCATTGGTTTGAAGGTTGTAGGTGCTTAGACCAAGAATGCTTTTGACTAAATAAGGGCATCACCATTTTTGATTATATTTACCTTCTTCATCATGGGTGTAGTCTAATTTAAGGACAAGGTCACTAACATTAAATGTGTGGACTTTAACATGTTTATTATGTAATTTGGAAATACGAGCCTTGTATTGGTAGTTATGTTGTAAATAAAAAAGATGACATTCATCAAGAAGATCAATGGCATGAAGGTTAGATTCATGTAATTATTCATTAAGAATAATACCATGAAGAGATATATGAAGATAAAGAAGCTCAACTTCCAAATGAAGAAATAACTTAGAACCGTAAAATAGAGAGAATGACATTACCCGAGTGGTAGTACATATGCTATTTCAATAGGCCTAAATAGTAGGGTAAAGATAAATGTGCCAATCCATGGGGTTTCATAAATTTTATTTTGAAGGATACTATTGATAATTTTGTTAATGGCCTCATTTTGACCATTGTATTACAGATGATAAGGCATGGAAAATTTGTGGTTGATCTTGAATTTAGCACAAATTTGTTTAACATGTTTATTTTTAAAGATACCACCATTATCTGAAATGATGGTATGGGGAACACAAAAATGATAAATGATTTGATTAAGAATAAACTTAGAAATGGTAGGACTGATGACATTAAAAAGGGGCATGGTTTCTACCCATTTGGTAAAATATTTAGTAATAGTGATAATAAATGCATGTCCATCTTGGGACCAAGGTAATTTTCTAATGAGATCAAATCCCCATGTGTAAAATGGCCAAGGAGATTCAATAGTTTGAATCTCAGCTAGAGGTGAGTGAATGAGATCATCATGAAACTGGCAAGGAGTACATTTTTTTCATGAATTTGATTATATCCATTTCAAGAGTAGGCCAAAAATATCCCATACATAGGCATTTTCATGCTATAGCATGTCTGCTATAGTGGCCACTAAAAATTCCCCCATGTACTTAAATAAGAAGAAGATGGACCTCATCTTGCATAACACAATAGAGTAAGTTACCTTAAGCATTATAACAATAAAGGATGTTGTGTTGAAATACATACTTGAAAGCTTTTTTATGAATATGTGTTTTTTCATGAGAGTCTAAGTTAGGAAAATAAGTTTAGTTATCTAAGAACTATATAATGTCTTGATACCATGAGCTTTATCAAATGGTAACAACCTCGATGTGGTCATTAAGAGAATCTAGTGTTTGAGTTAAAGATAGAGATTTTTTTATTTGTATAAGAAAAGTAGGATTAGAAATAACTTAGTGTGGATGAAAGAGAGAGGTTGAAGAGGCAAGAGAATTAATAATGGAATTTTGATCTCTAAGTATAGGCTCAATAGTAAAAGAGATAAAATACTTAGCAAGAGTAATTGAAATTTGTTGATAGGTAATGATATTTTCACTTTTGCATTTATAGTCACCATTAACTTGGTGGAAAATAATCTAATAATCACCTAAAGCATGAAGATATTGAATGTCTAAATCAAGAAAAACTCCCATGCCTAAGATAAAAGCTTCATAGTCAACCATATTTTTGGTAACATAAAAGGTGAAGCAAAAATCTAAAAGAATGATCTTGACAAGAGGACTTGTAAGAATGCAACCTACCCCAGCTCCTTGAAGAAATTTATCACCATCAAAGCGAAGGGTCCAAGTATCCTCATGCAAGTCAACATTGATTTTAGGAGTCTCTTCAATAACCATTTTAGTTTTAGTAGTATCAGAGGGAGTAGCAGAGTCATCAATATTATTTTCTTCAAGACCAATACTAAAGTTATGAAAATAATATTTGAGAGAAATAGCTTGATTAAGACCTTTAATATAGAGGATATTATCATTGGGAAGACTATCTTGAAGGGGAGTAGTAACTAGAACTAGGGCTATGGTAAGATGATCATCTATGACTTACCATTTAATATATTTTTGAGTGATGATGCCAAGATCAAATTACATAAGGAATACCATGCATTTGCCAATTCTATCTCTAGGAAGAAAGTCTTTTGAGATGAAGTGATGAAGGGGGTTAGAATGAATGATGATGTAAGTAGTTTGGTATAGCATATAATGGAAAATATTGTTATCTATGAAATAGATGATGAGGTAATCATGTTCAATTTTGGTATAACATGTCTCATAATTGATGAGGCCTCGGCTAATGTAGTAGATAGAATACTCTCTTCAAGTATCATCATGTTGGGCAAGCATTGCCCCAACTAAAATGGGTATGGAAGAAGTATATAAGATTAATGGGTGATCATTAGAAGGAGGACAAAGTATAGGTGGGTGAAGTAATGACTCTTTCATATTATCAAAGGATTTTTAACAAGGGTCTTTACATTCTAAAGTAGTACCTTTCTTGAGAAGAGAATTGATGGAGTGAATGTGATAAACCATCTTGGGGAAAAAATTTCTAATTGCCCCAAGTTTGCCTAAGTACATATGAATGTTGGGAATAGAATGAGGAATAGGAATTTTGATAATATAACTAATATTATCATGGTTAGCATCGATGATATGGAGAGAGACCATGAATCTTAATAATTTTCTAGATGTGACACCAAAGACACATCTGTAAGGATTGAGTCTAACCTGACATTTAAATATATGGTAAAAATGATAGTAAGATCTGATAGATGAGTCATACAACTTTTAGATTTAGCAATGAGATCATCCACATAGGTTTCAATAACTTTTTGGATAAGATCATGAAATATGTGAGTCATTTTTTGTTGGTAAGTAGTTCTAGAATTCTTAAAATAGAAGGGTATTTTGACATAACAATAGGTGCCCCATTC
The DNA here is from genome assembly GCA_037957365.1 of Torreya grandis. Classification (NCBI taxonomy): domain Eukaryota; kingdom Viridiplantae; phylum Streptophyta; class Pinopsida; order Cupressales; family Taxaceae; genus Torreya; species Torreya grandis. The sequence goes on from JARHVA010005431.1 coordinate 1,082,479, forward strand.
TATGGTGAAAGTATTCTTATGTTGGTCTTCAAGGGCAATGTGAATTTGATTGTATCTTGATAAGCCATCCATAAGAGATAACATTTATTAACCATCCATGGAATTGATGATGGCATTTATCGAACGTAAAGTGAAGTTGTCCTTAAGAAAAGAAAGGTTAAGATTGAAAAAATCAATACAAATATGAATGACCATAATGACCTTTTTTTGAATGGGAACAATGTTAGAAACCCATTTATAATAATCCACTAGTTTGATAAATTTAGCATCAAGTAATTTGATGATTTCCTTAGTACATAAGTTAGAAACCTTAGCTAGAAATTTCCTTTGATTTTGACATACAAGTTTGGCATTAGGATAAGTAATAATGTTATGCACCATAATTCTAGGGTCAATATCAGGCATGTCCTCATAGGACCAAGTGAAAAACTCATGATACTTATCAAATAATATGTTAAAATTGTCATTTTTAGTAGGTGATATTTCACAAGAAACTATAATTGGTTGAAGACAATCTGGATTACCATATTCAATATGAGTGGTTTTTTTTATAAGCATGACATTACCATCTTGAAAGTGTAGAGTTGGATTATGAAAAATGATTAGTCAAGCATTAGTCTAAGAAATCAAAGAGAAATACATAAAGAGATAAAAAAATTAAGATAATCTATTCATATAGGGTTTGCTAATAACAACAAGATATAAATGAAAGAAAGAAATAATTGATTACCTTCCCGAATGACTCTATTACTCAAAATCAGCTCAAAATCATGTTCTCCCCTTGATCAAGAATTTTTTTCTTCATAAAAAATGGTGGCATATCTCCTCCAATGTATCAAGAACACTTTGTAAAACCTAGGCTCATGATAGACACTATCTAACTTGCCTATTAATGAAGCTAATCCAAATGAAAATAACACAAAAATCAAAACACAAATGACTTTTGGAGGGATTTTAGCATTAAAATTTTATACAATTTAAGGTTAAAAATGATATTTTGAGTCCTTCCATTTATAATTTTTTGAGATTGGTCAAGATCAACCATGACCATCCATCTTAAGATTGAGATGTGTGGCCATGGATTTATCTAACATTTGTAATTAAATCCATAAATATCCTCATCATGATTTGGAAATAAGGGGTATTAATTAGGCATGGGAGGCATTAAAGAGGCATAGAAGGTCATAATCATGATATTTGTTATAATTATGACTTTTGGATGCCACCCCATAGATGATGTCATTTAGGTGATGCAGTTAATAGGAATCAATTTTAAAAAATAAATATTTAATAACCTCCATGGAAAATCCACTTAAGCTCTTGATTTGAATTAATTAATCTTAAACAAGATTAATCAATATTTGTGTAATTCTTTGAAAATTGACCCTTAATTAATCAAAATGGTCAGAAAGTCATATTATTAGGTTACAATTTAACTTGGGAAGAATTGGAAGGTGATGTTAGATACATTGGAACAATATTACCATTTAGGAGATTGCTAGCACAAAATAACAAAGGTACATAGTGTTTACTAATAAATTATAATAAAAGAGTGATGCAAAGCACAAAAAGGCAAAATCATCATTTTGAGTCAAAATAAATTGATCAAAGTTAGGAATCACATAAAATACACTGCCCATTTAGGGATCCTTTGGACTAAATCGATAATTGTAAATGACAAGTTCAAACCATTTATCATGTTTTTAGTGATTTTTACCTAAATGTGCATTTGAGTGCAATTCAAGTAAGATTGAAAATTTCAACACAAATGGTGTTAGGAATTGGATGTCTACATTTTCCCCTTATTTGAGAAGGTGTAGTGAGACATTTAAGGGAAGAAACATATTTTCAAATAAAGAGTTGTCAAGAATAAAATGGAAATGACCCATGACGCCCCCTTAAGAGGACATAATTGGATGAAAGAGAAGGATAGAATCTCAAAAAGAGAGGGAAAGTGAGAGCTTAACCCATGGAATAGATCACATCCATATGAGCTAATTCTTGAACAAGTAGTTACCATCAATGATCAAAATATAATTAGAGGTATAATGGGCCCCAAAGTTGGTGGGAATGGGAAGGATTCAATCCAAAAATGTAAGGGACACACTTTGAATGCACCCAATTTGAGAGTAAAAGTTACATGCTTATGTCATTGATCAATCCTAAGACAAGTTACACAATAAAACATTACCATTATGGGAATAAGTGTGGAGAGATTAGAATTAGAGGAAAAAGAGGAATGTAGTCCCCAAAATGTGATAATAATAAGTGTCCTAGTAGATTATATTTAATCATGATAAGATGTGTGTACCCCAACAGGGCTAATTTTGATCATTGATAAAGAATAAATAATATCTTTCCCCTGTAGAGTTGATTTAGATTTGTTAACTAGTTCAAATGTTGTGCCCCAACATGGGCAAATTGGAAAACAATTAGATCAAGGATATAACCTATTACATAGATTAAAGATGAGCATGCGTAAACATATATGTGATGATGTAATGGCTAAAAAATCCACAAAAAACCAAACATACAAAAATTTAAAAAGTGAAGAAAGAGATGAAAATAAGAATGAATATGGCTGAATTGACCTAAGAAACATCATGTATCCAAGAGATACCTACCCAAATGGACCTCAAGCCAATATAGTTCACCTAGAAATGGAATGAGGGATGAATAAAAACTAACCAAAGATTGATTAGACTCATGATAAATGAGATGAGATGCACATATAAGAATAGAGTCAAGTGCTAAACCTATAGAGCCTAGATTATGCATAGTGTTATTGAGATCTATTCATCAAAGTAATGTTGACATTAAAACTTTGAGACTAAACCATAAAGTGCTTTTTATATAAAAAGAAATTAGGTAGTATAAGTGTGAAGAACTTATAATGACATGGAATTTCAAATGCACAAAACTGATTCAAATGTGAATACCTATAACTAAGGATAATGGTAAATAATGACAAAAGTTTGAGTTACAACTATTTAAATTTAAATAAAAAATCAAAGACAGAAAAATATAAACATAAATGAACCTAACTTAAAATTGAGATATGAACAATCAAGACTTAAGGAGAACAAGAATGTTTAAAAATGAAAAGCAAGAACATATTAATGACATAGGATCGAGATATGAATAATCAATATCTATGTGGTCCATCAAGATGTTTTGAAACACAAAATAAATAAGAAAAAACATACAGGGAAACATAAGAGCAAGATAATATAAGAAGTAATAAAAAGAGAAAAGGAAAAGAAATTAATGCATAGGTGTGAAAGCACAATAAAACACCAAAAAATCTCAACAAAAAACCAAGAAAAAATAATATAACAACAATAAAAAAAATAAAACTTAAATTAACACACAAAAATCAAAACCAAGTTAGTGTGGTTTTAAAAAAATTGTTCATGCACATGTAGTAGAGGTGTTACTTTTTACCACAACGCATCAAAGAAAAAAGACACAGAAGTTTTTCCCTAACTAAAGAGGAACAATGGTAGAAGAAATGGGTGAAGAGAAGAAAAGGAAGGGGTTAGCCGAGCTAACTCTAGATGTACAAGACAAGTGGACACTACCTACATAGTTCCATGGACACAAGTTCCAACATGAACTTCAGGCCAAATGGAATTCTCCTAGAAAGTGGGATAGACGACATGAAAATGACCAAATACATATGATTAATATTGTATAATAAAAGGGAATACTTGACAAATGAGATTGGTCTTGAAAAATAACAATTTGGTGAGACATGAGAAAATAACCTTATAAAATGGCAAGTGCATGAGACAAGCTGACTTTGCACAGTGGAGGGTTAGTAGGATAAAATTCTTGTAAAGTGGAAAAAGTGTGAGATAAAGAATATACAAAAGCATAATACAATGTTTTTATTCTTTTTGATTATTTTATAATGTTTTTGGTATTTTTGGGATATAATATGTACAAAAGGGGACCAACTAGTCCAGGAGATCCTCATCTGAGAGTATATATTCCAATAAATAACTAAGTTGGATGCAATGACAATCACGGATATAAAAATGGATCAAGGAACTAATTGAGAGATCAAATAATAGATAAAAATAGAAGTAATGGCACATTCTCATAAATTAGCAAGAGCGAGGATATTAAAAAGATAACAATTTTCACCAAAGAGTAGAAAATGTAATATAAAATAGTGTGCAACATGAAATCAATCTGAAGAACCATATAACAGGCAAAGATCCTGAGCTGTAAAGGTGTTCTTGTTCACTTGTCTGTAGAATAAGCTACAAAATACTATCTTGGCTGAACTTATTTATGGAACTAGCATTGAAGGTGTTCATAATGCTAATGAGACATAATCATACTCATAATTTTTTGAGGGACAAAAGTGTTCAAGTTACAATAAGCCCAATACATAATAAAGAATAGGGTTCTCAAAGAGAAGGGCCCAAAGAATTTGGTTATTAAAGAGAAAAACATAGGTTATGATCAAATGTGTTTAGAGTACCAATGGTCCAGAAGATTTCACTGTCCAGAGTCATGAAAGTAATAAGGTTCATGTGAGAGTAGTTGAAGATAATATTAAATGATAGGATGAAATTACTTCGGCATAAGTTGCCCCCAAATAAGGGGTCTTGTAGATAATGATTCAAATATATTTAGGCATAGAAACTCTTAAGGTACACAATATTTATGGGCTTTGGAAGTTATTTATCATTTAGTTTATCTAGTTGATATGCCCCTGATCCATAGTTTACCATGATAAAAATGGTCCCAACTAGTTAGGTTGAAACTTACCTTTTTTATTACATTCAATGTTTATGTTCTTTTGGTTCTCTTTCAAGACCAAATCACCAATCTCAAAATATTGAGGGAAAATATGCTTATTTTAGCTTCTCTACAATGTTTTTGATAGGATTTCAAGTTTTCTAGGGTAGTTAAACACTTGCCATCAAGAAGTTCTAGTTATTTCAGCCTTGCGACTATATCATCCTCATCATCTTCAATATGTTCCAATGATACTCATAAGGATGCAAGTTCAATCTATATTAGGATAATAGTTTATATGCCATAGACAAGGTAGTATGGAGTGGCTCTTATTAGGGTTCAATGATTGGTTTTATAAGCCTAGAGGGAAATAAATATTTACAAGTGCTAATTATAGCTAGTGTCATTGACAATCTTCTTTAAAATAGATACAATGGTTTTGTTTGATGCCTCATCTTGTTTGTTGCCTTGTGGGTTATATGAAGTTGATTTTTTTTCTTGATCTTGAATTTTTCACAAAGAGATTTTACATCTTGGTTTACAAAGGATCTACCATTATTAGATATAATACGCATGAGGATATCATATCGATAGATAATATGGTAATGGATGAATTTGGAAATTTACTTCTTGATGACATAAGTGAGAGGAATGGCCTCAATACACTTAGTAAAATACTCAGTATCAATCAAGATATTCTTTTGGCCATTTGAATATGTTGGGTTTATTTTTCTTGATGAGATCAAGGCCCCATGTTGAGAATGGTCATGATGTTATGACCAGTTGTAGTGGTAAAGAAGGTGTGTGTATTAAATTTCCATGTTACTGACAAAGAACACACTTTTTACATAATTTCCAGTGTTAATCTCAATTTTTGGCCAATAATAGCCTATTCTAAGGAGCTTCTTTTCTAAGACTATACCATTGGTGTGGGCTCCAACATTCCTTCATGAACATCCCTCAATGCTTGCTTGGATTCTCCTAAATATAAACAATGAAGAAGTATTCCATCATAGACTTCATGATAAATCATGTCTCTAAGTAGGGTATAATGTGATAAATGGTGATGGAATAGTTTATGTTGATTTTTGGATAGGTTGGATGGGAAAACATGGTCATGGAAGTAGTTATAAAAATCTTAGAACTAAGGTAATTTAGGTGGGGGATTAGGACCAAAAATGACACATATCCTTTACAAATATAGTATAACATGTGTAGGATGAAGAATATTTTCAATCAAAAACTAATAATCTTTAGCTCTATCATCAATTTATAGATCTAATCATTTCCATTACATTAGTTGATCTGTTGTTTGGTCTTAGAACTTGTTCAAACTATAAAGATTTAAAATGACCTTTGAAATTATCAACAATTTTCTTGTAAGACACAAACTTATCATCTTTTATTTGATATTTATTAGTGGTTTAATTTATGATTAAATGGGAATCACCATAGAACTTTAAGCTCTAAATATCCCATTGTATGGTAAGGTGAAGCCCTGTAATCAATGCCTCATACTCAGCCATATTATTTGTATGATGAAATTGTATATGAAATGCTTTGGGAATTAGATATCTTTGGGATGTAATCAATAATATGCTAGCCTAGATTGACAATATGTAAATAAACCATCAAAATATATCATCCATTGTTTAAGGTTCCTGTGGTGTTTATTCTATTGCCATTGCAAACACTAAAAAACCATACTAGATATCAAAATGCCTTATAATACTTTAAGGACCACCTAACCCTTCTCAACCCACTAACTAATCCATCATACCTTGAGTCTAGTTGGCTAATTAGAAGAATAAACTCACTAACTTACTTACTAACCTTAACCTAACCCCTTTTAACTCACTTTGACCCCTTTTTCCTTTAGACACTCAATTGTTGATGGTCAACTTGACCATCGATGGTTAGGCTGACTATTAACATTTAGGTCCTCCTCATTCTTACACAAATACCAGTTGTGTAAGATAACATGACACAATTAAATATTTACACCTTACCTACTACTAATTAACTCCCAAGTGTCTAAATCAGTAAGCCAACCTACTAGGGAACCTTCTATCCTCCATCTCTCTTTGCCTCTAAAAAGAGAGGAGTAAGAGGTGAAAGAGGATCATATTAAGCATTCTCATACATAGGTATTCAATATCTATATCCACTCTTATTCCAAAAATTTAGAAACAACAATAGAGATCTAAACCTTACCAAAATTTTTGTCAAGGCAAAGTATCATTATGCTACCAAAATTTATCCAACCATCAACCACTTAGTAAGAAACATATAAATTTGTACTTTAGATTGTTATTTTGGTTTCTAAACTTTCTACCCTATTATAAATTTCTACACCTATCTTCTAATCTCCCATTTATGACCAGATTCTTAACAAAACCTTATCAAACCTTTGACCTAGCCTATAACCTCTTTTTATAAATACTTTCAAAATCCACAAAGAATCATTGATGGTTACCCATCCATTGATAGTCATCCCCAACCATCGATGGTCAGTATCACATGAAATAATAGAAATTTATTTCTAACCCCTTACCCCCAATTGAATCTAACTTTTTGTATCCTTTCTTGTTCATAGACCTCTAGATAATTTTTTGAACCTAACTTGATTTCTTTTAGCACTAATATTGACCTACTTTTTGTTATATTTAGTCATTTTCTCTATCAAAAGTTTGTTTTCTTCATATATTTCATTTTATTACTTTCTATGATTCAATACAAGTATCTTAATTTTATCATTTTTAACTTAATTTTTATCAAAGAGTGGATTTATATCTTCCTAACAAGCTCATGCTTCTTGGATCTAGCTCACTCTAGGCAATCCATAAAACTGTCTTACTAATAACCCCTTTTATCAGTGCTTTCTTATCTATAGGTTATTATTTTTAAGCCAAAATGGAGATCTCCATATTCATCTAGATTATGCATGCATCAATAACTAGGTATTTATACCTTACCTTTATTACTAGTTTCTTATCTTCCAAAATTAAGAAATGAGTAGAAATTCAAAGAAACAACCATAATAGAATCATCTAGAAAGTTGAACATTATAGGTCAAGTATCTATGATAGGGGCATTTGTAGGTTGATCAATAATAATCTACCCTTTGATTGCTTTTTATTATTATACTCAATGTCAAATTCACTTAGGATCATAACCCATTTAGCCATGCATCTTTGAAGAGTTGCTTTGGATAATAGAAACTTAAGAGGGTCCACCTTGGTGATGATAATACTTTTATTGTTTAACATATAATGTTATAATTTTTGGGTATTAAACACCATAACTAAACATGCCTTCTTAATAGGTGTATAATTATGTTGATAATCCACTAGAGTATGGCTTAGATAATAGACTACATGTTCTTTACCTTGATCATCATGCTGGGCCAAAAGTGCCCCTAGTGCATGCTCTATTATTGATATGTAAAGAAGCAGTGGTCTTCCAAGTCTTGGTGGTATTGAGACTAGCATATTGACCAAATATGTCTTGAGTTGTGAAAATGCTATCTGACAATCTTCATCCCATTGAAAAGTTACCCCTTTCTTTAAAAGGTGGGTAAATAGGTGGCACTTATCTACTAATTGAGAAATGAACCTACATATAGATTGAATCTTTCCTTGTAGGATTCATAATTGTTTAAGATTATTTGGTGGAGGCATATCCATAATGGCCTTGACCATGGTGGGGTTGAATTTAATCCCTCTTTGCGATATAATGAAACCTATCAGTTTCCGTATTGTGAATCCAAAGACACATTTATTAGGATTGAGGTAGAATTTATATTCATGAAGCCTCTCAAAGATTTTTCATAGAACATCAGGATGTCCATCTCTTGTTCTTGATTTTTTTAGTATATCATCAAAAATATTATACATCATGTCATGGAAGATGACAGTAATGACACATTGATATATGGCTCCAACATTTTTCAAGCCAAATAACATAATTTGGTAATAAAATATTCCCCACAAATTGGTGAATGCAATCTTGTGTTGATATTTTTAGGCTATCTTGATTTGATTGTATCTATAAAATCCATCCATTAAGGACAACATCTCATACCCAACAGTCAAGTCGATGATCATGTCAATGTTGGGTAGAGGAAAATCATATTTGGGGCATGCTTTATTGATATCTTGGAAATTAGTACAAAGATGTATACTTGAGGTCTTTTTATTTATTGGGACTGTGTTTGAGATCTATAAATAGTAATCTAGTGGCTTAATAAAACTTTCTCTCAACAACTTTTCTAATTTTTCTTTAACCAATAAGGGAATGCGTGGATGCATCTTCCTCAATTTTTGCTTAATAGGTTTAGCATCAAGATGGATAACAAGGTGATGCACAACCAAATCTAGGTCTAATACTAACATATTAGATTATGCCCATGAAAATACGTCAATATAATCCATTAAGATGGATATAATTTTTTCATGTTTTGATTCAATAAGGGAAGCTCCAAGATAAGCCATTTTTGGATCCTCAAAGGTTCCTAGGTTCACTTCTATCATGTTTTTCATGAGTGTGGATCCATCTTCTATAATTATAGGCAAGGTATGATCATGATTATCTTCTTCTACCACATATTCTTTTTGTTCTTTCCAAGTTTTGGATAGTGTGACAAATCAAAATCTACCATCTCAAGTAAAGGTCAAGTAGTAAAAACCTCTAAAAACTCAAGAGTAAGATGCTAAAAAATTTATTATTGTTCTGAAGAGATGTTTGTACTAGATATAGAACTTGGGCTAGATGGACCTTCTACATCCTGAGGGGATGATAAAACTTTCTTGCATAAAATCACTTGAAATAAGTTTTCATTTGAAGGCTTCTCTTTTTCTTTACTTTTTCCTTGATAAAGGAGTGCTTAAAAGAGGTTTTCACCCAAATATCTTGATGTTTATTCTTTATTATGACCAATAAAGTTTTCTTTCTCTTTAAATTAGGTAAAAGGGTCTAATGAAAAATAAAGGCTTTATTTGTGATCACCAATGGGCAATCCATCTTTTAGGCCCATGTATTATGCATGTGATTCTTTATTCTAAAACTCATTAAGGCATATGACCAAATTTTTTTGGCTCCAATCAATGATTTTGGGATGACAAAGGCATAGGGAATAATGATGGTTTGGTTTAGGATGGGAAGATCCAATGGTAAACATATGATGTTCTACTTCAAGAGGAGAAGCACCAATAGAATAGGTTTTTGATTTAGGATGGGAATATCTAATGGTTAAAGTTAAAATGGTATTTGAGTCAAATGGGTCCATGTCAACAAGATCATTAAAAAGGCTATAATGGGATGTTGTGTCACTTCTAAAAGCCTCATCACTATTTGATTCAAAAGAATCATTATCAAAAGTTATTAGGTCAACCTCAAGTGGTATAAATCCAAGACCATTATTCAAATTGGATACTCTAGATGATAAGGGTTCTAGGATTCCTTGTGCTCGTGAGCTAAGGCCTTTTCTTATATAATCAAGATGATCCATGATCCAATTAGGGATATGATACATTGGATTCTAAAAGCAATAATCAAGGCAATTAGAATATAACCAATCTCCCTTGGTAAAATCCTATGAATCTTTCTTTTGCATGACATTAGGTATAAAAACCATAGGTGATTTTTTTGTTTCTCATTTCATTGCTAAATAGTTGTGGGTTCGTTAGGATTCTTTGAAGGTTCAGGATTATCAAATGTTTTTAGAGTTTTAGGAAGCTTTGAAACATGTAAGGCATCCTTAATAATATACATGGAAATGATCATGTCTTTAATAACAACCTGCTTCGTAAGAGATTTAGGAAATGGATTAGTCAAAGTAGAAGCAAGACCACTAGGATTGATATAATTAGATGAAGGTGGATGTGAAACTATAATCTTGTTCTTCTTTACAATTAATTCATAACTTGGATATTAGTTATAATTATAGAATTGGGCCTCAATATATTTTCAATATTCATAAGGCTATTAATTGGCAAGAATAGTAACCTCGATCCCATCATGGGGAAACTTATGGCATTGATGCAGGGTGGAAGGATGGCCTATAATTTACGGATTCAAGGATGACCAATAAGTATGTTATAATGAAATTCAATGTCCATAATATGAAGCAATGTATGATGTTAAATGGACCCAAAAATGATTGGTAACCAAATAATACCAATATACTCACTTTCAGTATTGTCGTAAGCCTTAATAGTGATGGTCTCTAGTTGGATGTCTTTCATAGTGTAACCCAATATTTGTACTAACTTAAGAGATATAATGTTTAGCCCTAAACCATTGTCTATAAGAACCCACTTGATCTTATGGTTTTTAATTATTACTTCAATGTATAATGGGTTATTATGGCCAAGTCCAAGTGTAGACATGTATTTTTGATCAAACGTCACTTGATAAAATGAAGATAAATGTTCCACAAGGTTTTAGGATTGTTTAATGTTTATATCATTTTTAATAATGGATTCTTTCAAAAGGATGTTTAAGATATTTCTATGGACTTTAGATTTCCATAAGAGATCCAAAATGGAAATCTATGTTAAGGGTTTTGCTCAATTGGTTCAATAGACTATAAGGTTTTTCAACATTAGGGTGAGTTGGCTTGGTTTTGGTTGGCACAATAATTGACTTTATATCCATTGGTACAATGTTCACATGGGGTTCTATGGAAGAAGGGGAAAAGGGCCATAGAGAGTAACTCATGAGAATCTAGTTGTGATAGCACAACCTAGAGGTGTGGGGAGCCAAGATAATTAGAAGACAAAGGCAAAGGGCCTTGGAAGGTGACTCATGGGCATATAGCTATGTTTATATAGTTTTGACTTGGTAAGGAGCCATTAAAATTAGAATAAAGGTGTTGTCTATAAATATTAACTCGTGAAAATGGAGTTTCAATAGAATTGTACAAACATGATGTAGTATTACTAGAGAGAGAGGGTGTTGACCCTATAATGATGGATCCTATATTATGAAGAACATGAGATGGTTCACATGTTTTAATAGTAACAGTGGAAATATGGGTTGAAGAAATGCATCCCATAGTATTTTTATAGTTTTAAGGCATGTTGTTGTAACCCACATTGTTATATGGGTATTATGATCATGATTATGCTCATGCTAATTATGATTTTGACCTTGATTTTAGTTTTGATTCTACCTCTATCCTTGGTTTGTGCTTGGTTTTGATTATTCCTTAGTGATGTTTGATTATGTCAAGGAAAGGTGTCATTATAGATTCCCATATGATAATTTGTGTCCTAATTAGGGGCTAATTTAATCTCAACTTTACCATTTGATGAGATCTTCAATAATATGTTACAATTAGATAGAATGATAAGCACTATGACCAAGAACACAAAGAAAGTTTCACCATTCATTCTATTTGTACCAATCTAGTTTCAGTTGAGCTTGAGGAAATGGCTTTGGTACTAACCATATAATCAGGCTATTTGCTATAAGCTTTTAAAACACTATTTCGATTGGTTCTCCCAATTTGCTTAAGACCCTAAAAACACCATGGTTTTCTCTCTATGGAGGATATATCTACAAATTAGGTGGTGGGTTAGGGAGAGTTGATTGTACATTTGGGGCCAATAGAGCCTATATCATTTTTATATGCTTTGTTTTAGTCACCCTATTTTTAACCATGTTCTTATTATTATTAAAGCCTTTAGTCTTATCTTATGCAACTATTTGACTAGCAGATGGGGTCTAATTTGAGATTTGACCCTTTGCAAAGATCTTACTAAAGCCCTTGGTAATAAGATCCTTCTCAATTTGTATACCCTTAGCTATGATCTCCTCAAATGAGTTATCACAAGCTAGCCATCGACTATGCACAACCTTACGAAGTAATTTATGTGTAAATATATCAACCAACTATTTATCTAGAAAATAATGTTGAAAATGACCTACTAATGCTCCCCATATTTTTAGATATGTAACAAATTTCTCCATCATGTTGTTTAGCATTGCATAAGTCACAATAGTCAATCCATTCTCTATGTTGTATGATAAATGGTTGATGAACTTTTTAGATAAGTTGTTCTAATCTGTAATTGATCCCTTGGGTAACTTAAGTATCCAATCTAAAGCTTGTCCCACTAGACTTCATAGAAACAATCAAAGTATGAACATGCTAATATAAGTAACCTCTTGGAATAATATAAAAATGTTTGGATATTCACATAGGTCACCCTTTGTATTTATCAAATTTGGTTGCCTCAAAATGATGCAAAAAAGGAGATTTGGAGAATGTTTAAATCAAATGGATATGGACATATCTCATAAAATTTATACTTTCTAATCCTATTTCCAGTCTCCAAACATGACACAATCTCCTTCATGGAGATCCACTCTTGCTTGTTTGGTGCATTCATGGGTGGAACATAGTTTTGTTGGGGTGGAATGTGCCTCTATTATTGTTATTTTGGTGGAATTTTCCCCTATTATTTTTGTTGTTGGCGTGGAATTCACCACTATATCTGCATGGATTTATGAGGGATGTATACCCTCTATTTTTTGACTTGTTTTTTTAATTTTATCCTAGAGTTGAGTGAATAGGCCATTGATTCCTCAAAATCTATTGCCTTGAACTATATGTGCTTTGTTGATTTTGGGGAGTCCTTGATCTATTTACCAATTTTTGCATTGGCTGAGATGAACTATCCAAATTATCTTGAGGGATTTCCTTAATTCAAACCAAATGTTTAGGTTCTATGTTTGTAAATTGATAAGATCCCCTTAGTGATTAAATAATGAGTGTTCCATGTCTAGCAAAACATTTTATACAATGTATTATGTTTTTTTAATTCATTTGAGACACCTTAATCAGTTGTTGGGTTCTTAATCAATGTTTGTTGCATAGGTTCAATCACATTTCCTTATTTCTTAGAGGTATCTTTGTTTAATGAAGTAGCAACAAGAGAGTCCGTTGTGTCCATGATAATCTAATCAACATACTATTGACTTATTTTCTTAATCTTTTTAACAAGATCTTGATTAGTTAGTTTTGACTCTATAAGTATTTCTTTACCTTTGTTAGAGGAAGAAGGTATGTTTGATTGTGCAAAATATTGCTCTTGATATTATTGTTCTCCTTCTATAACTAAGGTGTGTAACTTCTCCATAGGAAAATTTGAGGGTAGTCTAGCACCAAATTTTATCAACATTAGGAGTGCTTCATCATGGTTCTCTTGATATTTAGTATAATACCCTTTGTATCTTACAGTTGTAGGAATATCCTCAATGACAATAGAATTGTCTTACCCATAATAAAAATGTTCATCCTTATTTCTAGGGTCATAAAGGAAACCACTACGAGTGAACCTTTGAGTCATATTTAGAAATTTTTACTCTACACAGTTGTCTTAGATTTGGATCAATGTTTTAAAAACATTTTTAAAAAAGGTATGTTTTTGGTCTTTCCTCCAAACAAATGACTAAGCTACCAAAAATACTATAAATGAAGTGTGGCTTGAACCCACACACAATTAGAAAAAATGTGTTAACAAAATTAATCAAACTTTAGGTAAAATTGAAATCATATAAATTGGAAGAGGGTATGATAACTCAAAAATTCTAGAGTGTCACTAGTACACTAAAACATAGACTTTTGAGATATGTCAATACCATAAAAACTAGTTTAACTTCGACAAGTTGTTACTAGAAAACTAGAAGAAAGCCCTTAAAATCATAAAGGATATAATGTGAACTAAGAAACTCAAAATTTTAAAATATGCAAGAATTACTAAGCATAATTCTAGAACCAAATGGGCAATGAAACACCACCACATGGTAATAGGAATGGTATATAAAATGTGTTGTAAGACTCAAAGCGTGAGTGATATGCAAGATGAATTGAGTTCACCAAAGATGATAATGTGATGATGACTCTATAAATGATCCTCAATTCAAATGGGAAATTAAACTTAAGTTAAAATAAGTCAAGTGCAAAGTGGTGAACCCAATTTAACACATCAACCTTTAAAACTTAGAAAAGTCCATTTTTGAATTTAAACTATCAATGAGGGGATTAAGATTTTTTTTGGTAGATGGTTTAGACTCAAATGGGAAACATAACTACACCAATTAGACCAAGATGACACAATGTTTAAGATGACAACTTGAACAAGGAAAAAAATGAATTTCACTTTGACAACATAACACCTCCTTGTTCAAGAAATTTGGGGGAAAGGTGTTTATTTTATGACATTTTGTTAACAAGAAAGTTTTGACCCAAAAAATTACCGAGTAATCTAAGACAAACATAAATTAAATAATTAATCATCTTAAGCCCTAAACTGACAAGGTATGTCAAAGTGAGGTTAACTAATCTAATAAGTTTTTGAATATTAATAGATGGATCAGATGCATAATACTTTAACGTCAAAATACAAGTGAAATAGCACATTATTTGGGTCCATGAAACTTGGACTATTGTAAAAAGTTCCTTACCCTTTTTACAACTACTACATATATCACTCACTTAGTGTAGTACAATATCTAATATGCTCAAACATCCCAAGCTTAGCCCTAGTAATAGGATATGGTTTAACTACTCAAACCACCAGTCTAATGGGGTGATCCAAATTTATATACCATTCCATGGATAGGGGTTGAAGATGATGTCTAGAGATGAATCCTTGGGTGAAAGCTTCCCTAAAAAGCTTACAAAAGCTAATGACATCCTATACACAAACCAAGATACATAAAATAAAGACTAAGTAAAATATCTTTAAGATTATTTTCAGAGTACCCAAGCCATATAGGTCTTGGGGAGAGCCCTCATGACATCTATTCTATGACTTTGGACTAAGGTAATTTTTAATGAAGATGGTACTTTTAATCCCACAAGTTCCCTATAAGAGACGGGGGAGAGCATACATGCACACCTTCCTTTTTGCACAAAATTCTAATTAAAAAAATAAGAAATGACTTGTATAAATCAAACAAATTGAAGTGTATTCAATTTTAGAGCACTAAAATAAAAAATTTGGTGGTGTTCTTTGGCCCCTTGACCTTAAGTTCATAAAATTTGAAATAACAAAAACAAAATCATTCAAATAAGCATGTAAGTATTTATTTAAGCATCAAATAAAAATTATTAATTCATTTTAAGCACTCAAAAGAGATTTAAAAAGATCTAATTAATCATGATTGGCACTTTTTCAAGTAGGTCCTACAAGGAAATTATTAGAATTTTGTTTAGATTTGAATCTCTTTTTCCAAATGAAACAATTAACCTTGAAAAGTTTGCTCTTGGGTTTGGATGACCTGTCAACCTAAAGGCAAAAACTCAAGAAACTAATGCATTATATTATAATTTCTTAGCAAAAATCTCAATAAAACATGTAAGGCAAGGATTAGACAAATAAAACATAACTTATCAAAACCAAGAAACAACAATTAGAAACTTTAAAAAGATTCAAACTCCTATTTAAAGATTTTTTATAAAACCATGAAACTTTAAGGTAAATTAATAGAATATTATAAAAATTTAGGATAAAACATGTGGTTTTAAAAAAATCATCAAAAATGGAGTCCATATGACCTTAAACCAAGCTCTGAAAGATGGCTTATTAGCTTTCTTCCCAACATAGTGATCATCGACAGTTTTGGGATGCACATAGTGACTACTGATAGTTATAAGATGTACATAGTCACTGTTGATGGTTATATATGACCAAAAATGGTTATATATAACCACTAAAGGTTATTTCATGATCATCGATGGTTATAGAAGATTGCTGATGGTCTCTGTGTAAACTTAAGTGAACATAAAAATGATAAAAATAAAACTAAAACTCAAATCTAAAGATTTTTAAGCATTCATTTGAAGATTTGAGAGTTGCATAGGATCTTAGCAGTATAAGTTTACATAATTTAAGCTTAAAAATGGTAGTCTAAGGCTTTTTATTTATAGATTTTTGAGATTGGGTAAGATCAACCATGACCATCCATCTCAAGATTGAGATGTGTGACCATGGATTAATCTAACATTTGTATTTAAATCCATATATATCTTCATCATGATTTGGGAATAAGGGGAATTAATGAGGCATGGGAGGTATTAAAGAGGCATGGGAGGCCATAATCATGATATTTATTATAATTATGACTTTTGGATGCCACCTCATAGATGATGTCACTTAGGGGATGTAGTTAATTGGAATCAATTTCCAAAAGGAAATATTCAATAACCTCTATGGAAAATCCACTTAAGCTCTTGATTTGAATTAATTAATATTAAACTAGATTAATCAATATTTATGCAATTCTTTGGAAACTGGCCCTCAATTAATCAAATGGTTAAAAAGTCATATTATTGGGTCATAATTTGAATCAAGAATAATTTGAAGATGATGTTAGATGTATTGGAATTGTATTCCTATTTAAAACATTGACAACATTAAATAACAAAGGTACATAATGTGTACTAATGAAAAAAGACTGATTTAGAGCACAAAAAGGTAAAATCTTCATTTTGAGCTGAAATGAATTGATCAAAGTTAGGAATCACATAAAATGCATTGACCCATTTAGGGATACTTTGGCCTAAATCAACACTTGTAAATGACAATTTTGAACCATTTAGCATGTTTTTAGTGATTTTGTCCTAAATGTGCATTTAAGTGTAATTTGAGTAAGATTAAAAATTTCAACACAAATGGTGTTAGGAATTGGATGTCTAAAAAAATTGGTATGATGCATTAGGTAAACTATAAATTAGATTTATTTTGGGATCAATTATAGCAATGAAGTTGTTGAAACAAGGAGTTTTTGTTTTAAAATTCCCAAGTTTATGATGTTGCTAAGGAAATTGAGGTTCTCGAGCATGAAGAATTTCAAAAATAGTTTTATCATTGGGCAAGGTAGGAAGAGGACCATAATACTCAACATCTACTTCAAGATCTAGAATTTGATTACCATGGAGATCATACTCAGAATGTATCTAATGAATATTGACTTCTTTGGCATCAATTGTAATCTAGGGAGTAGAAGAAGTTGATGGATCAAAAGGGGTTGGAATGTTGTTGGATTCATTGATGGGAGAAGGGTCAGATGCAATGGTAAGATCAATAGGTGGTATAGGAATGTCCAAAGTTTTAGAAGATATATTTTTCTCTACGACCCAAG
This sequence comes from Torreya grandis, assembly GCA_037957365.1. Classification (NCBI taxonomy): domain Eukaryota; kingdom Viridiplantae; phylum Streptophyta; class Pinopsida; order Cupressales; family Taxaceae; genus Torreya; species Torreya grandis. The sequence goes on from JARHVA010005431.1 coordinate 1,100,386, forward strand.
TAGTATTAATAAGTGGGGGATTCGTAGGAGGCACATAACCTTGAAGATATAAGTTACGTTTCATATAAATGGTATGGACATGCCAATTAAAAAGACGAATTTGGGCTAAGGTTTTCTAATGATGCTAGACATCTAATTCTCTAGATTGAGCTTAGACCGTTATATAATTGTCATCATATGTTGGAGAAATTTTTCATGCTTGAGAGTCAGGGGGAGTTTTAGAAGGTAAAATACTAATATTTATAAATATACAAGGAGATATGATGAGAGGGTCTTGAAATAATTTATCCACTACAAAAAAATTACAAGTGAATCCATCTTCTGGTAAATAAAGCTCCTAAGCATTTCATGGAGGGGGAAAATTAATAATTTCGTAAATGAGAGGAATAGTATGGTCTCTTACTAATAAAGGATGAAGACATTGAAAAATGTATGAAGGTAGCTTGGTAATTTCACAAGTGTGTTTCAATTCATTAGGTTCATCATCATTAGAATTTTCAAGAGTAAAGTGTAAATTAGGATTCATGTTGATGAATTTGGGTTAAGGAAAATTATTGAATTTAGGAATAGTAGGAACATGATGTTGATATTTGGGATTAGGAAGTTGAATACTCCATGGATTGTGTTTAGTCTCATGCTTATATCATTTTTAATTATGCAAAAATTTAATACATTAGCTACTGAAAGAAGCAATGACCCTCATTCAATGAGTCCATGGGTGATCAAGAAGTATATTATAAGATAAAGGTAAACCAAGGACCACACGCTTAGTTTTAATGACCTTAGGTTTGATGGTTAATGGAATATAAATACATCCAAGTGGATTTTGGTTTGTTTTATCAAAACCATGACAAGTAAGATTAGTTTTCTTGAGATGATCATTACTATAACCAGGTTGTTGGATAAGCCAAAAAAATGTCACATTAATACTAGAGCCCTCCTCAACTAGAACTTTATAGATAAGGGTAGTAGTAATGGCCACATTAATAAAAAGTGGTGCATTATTGGCTCAAAAAATAATTTCATCATTAATCATGTCTTCTTCAAGGAATTCAATAGAAGGTTTGGAAGAAGGACACATAGTTTCAATGGTATTTACATTGGTAGGTTGGGATTTGATAGAAGGTGGTTCTTCATATATAGAGGATGGATCTTCAATTTCTTGGAGTTGTTGCATAAGAAACTTGTGATGATAGGGTGAGGTATAAACCAACTCCATATGAGGAATATTACAAGGCATAGAGTTAAGTTCTTCAAAAAAGTTACAATGAGATTTAGAAGAAGAACCAGCATAAGGTTTAGAAGGTAAATTAGATTTGGAAGGAATATATGTGGTTGGAGGATCAAAAGGAGGAGGTGTTCCTCATGGTCTTCTAAAGAAATATTAGTGGTGGTAGTATCTTTAAGAAGTTGTTATTATAAATATGGTTTCTTTGGTTTGGTGACAAGATCTTTGTGAGCTAGCTTACAATGATAATTAACCATAACAGTGTTAACATATTGAGATTTTTTGTATTATTGGTCATAATCGGCATCAATAACAAAAACATCCTTGTATTTGGTTTATTATTGGAAAAATATTTTTGGTTATTTGAGGTAGAGGCTTTGGAAACCTATTGTTTTTGAGAAGAAATGGTGTACTCTTGATGATGAAAGTTGATCATGGCTTCATGATTAAATGAATCACCAAGCATATAAGAAAAAATAAATTTAGTGATCCCTATACAAGATTCATGGGAGTGACCAATGTCAAAATGGAACTAACAAAATAGATTAGGGTCATACAATTTAGGAGGATTATTAGGATAAATGAAAGGTTTAGAGGGAGGTAAGAATTGTTTCATTTGATGAACTAAGAGAGGTGTGTGATAAGGCAAAGGAACATTAGCTTTGGAAACTCCAAGTTTAGTTTATAGAGGATTATTAGTGATAACATTGGTAGATGTTTGAAAATATCCTTTTAGGAGTTTAGGATTAGGTTTGAATTATTTCATGAGAAAGTCTTGATATTTAGCTTGGACAAGAGGTTCATTAAGTGTTTGGGGTGCAAAGGTTCAAACCTTATATTGAAGATAAGGGGTAAAAGCAATGATAAATAGTTTGAACAAGTTATCATTAGTCATGTTATGGTTGGATTTATGCCAATGATTTCCATCTTTTAATAAAGTCATGAGTTGATTCAGTGGGGGAGATTGCTTAGCATTAATGAAGTGGCTAAGAATTTTTTTGAGAAGATAATTGTGTTGAAACTCTATAACTAAGGGATTAACCAAGTCTTCAAGTTTAAATATATAATGTTGGGTAAGTTGGTTGTACCATTCTAACCCATCAATAGTGAAGGTTTTGACTAAGATTTTAGTTGTGGCAAAGGTATTAGTTTGGATCCATTTTTTGTAAAACTTACCAAAGGCTTTAAAAAATGAGTCAAGATATTTAGTCCCATCATATTTGATATTTGGAGATATGTTACCAATATCAAAGGATATATAAAGGGGGATAAAGGCTCATTTTGAATGTTTTGAAGCATCTTGTTATTCATTATGGGTTGAGGAATAACATTACTAGAGGCATCTCTAAGAGGTGGAGGAATGTAATTGGGATTGGATTGAGGATGAATAGGTTGATTAGCCATATTAATCAAATGATGTTGAAGTTGCATCATTTGGTTGGTGTTAGAATTTTTCACTACATTCATTTGTTGGATAGCTTAGGCTAAAGGTTGAGTTGTATCATGAGGTGTGTTGTTGTTGGTAGGAGCACTCCCTGAATTGGTATTGAGAAGAGGGTTACTAAAAGTGGATTATTTATTAAATTCATGTCAATTTCTCCCACATTAGTTTGAAGGTTTTAGAGATGAGAAATATCTTGGTAGGTATAGAAAGGATAAAACCCATCAACTTAGTCTTGTGGTGTGATTTGCAGCATGTTACAAGTCATGGATGAAGGAAGGGAAGAGGCACCCCAAGAGTGATAGTTCTCTTAGGAGGGAAAGAGAGGGAGAAATGAATATCCCATATAATATATAAATGGATTTAAGCTATCTAAAAATATTCTAATAGGAGACTTCATTATGACTGAAGACAAATGAATAGAATGCTAATAAGGAAATACAATGAACTAGAAAACCAAAAAAAGAAGGCAAAAAACAATATAGGGTCCATTAGGTTGACGTACTATAGGAAATAGGGTCATTCGACTAGGTCAATATAGTATAATAGATAAGTGTTGAAAAAGTATATAAGGCTGACTAGGTCAACCTAGTATATTAAATAAATAAAATAAAATAAATCCTAAAATAGACTGTGTCATCTAAAATGACCATGTACTAAAAATAAATTTTTCAATTACTTTGAAAAGTAAGAATTAAAGGGAAATAATCAATCAATTAGATCAATGAGGTTGATCTGATTGAGGCACACAACATAAAACCTTACACCAATGCTGGCTAATACAAGTTTTTGTAATATAAAATACAATTGAGCAAAGAACAAGCAATCAACATGGAAAGTAAAAGCTAACTAGATGGTCAACCTAATTTTTTTTATATTATTAGAATATTATTTTAAATGTGATGGGAAGTTGGCTATAAGCATGGAAATAGAAAGCAATCTAAGGATGGTTTTAGGAGTTTGGGATGAAATGGATTTGTAGTGGTAATGATATAGGTTTGGTATTGGGGCCTACCTCCTCACTCACACACCAAAAAAATAAGGGTGTTAGGTACTTAGACAAAATATACCATTATCCATGCTTTATACTTGACTAGAACATCAAGTTGGCTTCCCCCTTGGTGATGAAATCCAAGTAGGTTGGCCTTGGGTAGTCAAATATTAAAATGATTATTTTAAATTTTGATATTTGGTCATGTGTAAATAGAATATAAAATATTGAAACTAAATTATTTATGTAAAACCACCTAATTAGACTATGTGATCTATTCTAAGAATGAAAGCAATATGAAATGAAAGTGTGAGCTAATTACTAGCATATAAGGGTTAATTCTAACTTTAAAACATGGTATAATGCTGATGGAATTGACAATGTATGCATATAATATAGAATAGAGGTGACAATTTCACCTATATATTATGGAAGCAAAGGTTTAAATATGAACAAGGTCGATAGAGTCAACCTAGTTGCCTAGATAACACATAAATATAGAATCGAGTCAATAAGGTTGATCTAGTTGACTGTAAAAGGATATTTTTAAAGACTACAAACTATAAAAATAAAGAGTGTAAAAAAAGAGATAGAAAGAATATAAAGGAACCTTGGTGGATAAGAGATGTAGAGAGGTGATATTTTTTTTCAATGACCTTGAAAAATGCTTATAAAATCTACTAACTGAGTCGACTAGGTCAATCAAGCTTTACAGAAACCTATTTTTGAGTGCCTAAAAATGAACTGGGTTGACTGGGTCAACCTAGTATACTGAACAAGATGTTTGAAAATATACTAGGTCGACTGGGTCAACTTAGTAGTCTAGACTATAAGTTTGAAAATATGGAAAACGATATTGGGTCAACTAGGTTGATCCAATAGCTTGTACCTCAAAACTTGTGCATAGAAGTCAAAGTTGGGTCAATACAGTCAACCTAGTATAGAAAATATATGATAAACATAATGATAAAATAATTAAATAAGAGAAAAAAATCCTACAAGTGCTAGTTTATGTTGGGTTCACCATAATGTATGCAATCAAAAATGCATCATGTCTATAAATCAATCCTAGCTCAGAGAAGATAAGCATACCTACACTTTCGATCAGGAAGAGATTTGTTAAACAGTAGCATAGATAATATGAGGATCTGATAGAACCTATTAGGGGATCAATTATCACAATACACCATGATAGGAAGGGTTACAAAGCCTACAATCTAACAAAATCACATAATAACCCTAAAAGAGTCCTAGGTTTAATATTTCACTTAATATAAGTAAATTAAATCTAATATAGTACTCACCAAAGCTTGTGGAAAAGTTATGAGAGGTTAGTAAATAATAAAAACATGTATAAGAGAATATAAATTAAGCTATGTATGAGTAAGACCCTAATACATGGAATTTTAAGAGAAATATTATTTGAGCCAATACTTATGCTACTTATATCTACTAAAAGAGAGGAGCAAAGTTATAAAATACTTACCTGAATGTGAACCCATAGAGACTCAATCTCTTCCTTATCCAAAATGGATTCCCAAGAGGTTATGGTTTATAAGGATCACTAATAAAGGCCAAATCTCTAATACTTATCCACAAGACTAGATTCTCCAAGTAGAAAACACTAAGCTAAGACTCCTCAAGTAGAATCATGGAAGCACAGATTGTAAAGAAGTGTGAATGAATAATAAATATTGATTGTATATTTAAATAATGACAAAGTGATCTTGTATTTATAGGTAGTTTTATACCTAAATCCTTTTGAATATGTTAGTTGTATAGTGTCAAACTAGTCAACCTTGTATAATTTTGGGTAATAATTCACTATGTCCTGAGCTAGGTCAGCCAAAGGTCAACCAACACCTAAGTGAAAATTACCTTGAAATAGTATAGGGTTGAACCAATTGCCCTGTATAGTAAACAAAGTTTAAAAAATGTATAGGGTTAACCTAGTTGATCAAGTACAACTAACTGTCAAAAGGGAATTATAGTGAGGAAAAGAGGCATGAAAAGAGGAAAAAGACTACAGAAGTGTGAAACTAAGAATCAATAACTTAGGTAATGGTTTTTAGGAGTTGGTTGGATTTGTAATAATTTGGTGATCAGGGACAAAAATCCTAAAAAGCACCAAATGTTTGGACACCCCTTTCCTAGTGCACCCCTTAGGGCATGCACTCTAGGAGATTAAGTCTCGATGGGTTATTTCAAGATGTAAAGAATTAGTATTTGATAAAAGGTTGAAAATATTATGTGTATAAGTGGAGTAGTAACAAGTCCCCATATTCATGTGTTATATTCATAGTTAGGTCTATCATTTCCCCCTCCTATTTCCTTTCAAGATACAACTATGGTAACAACTAGGAAGGTTGACAAGAAGAAGCTAGTTTACACAATCCATCTACTACCATAATATGGTGTAGTATACTAGTATAAAATCATCAATATTTCCATTCTTGATCCCCTTTTATATAAAACTCTAAGGTAGACATCATCATAAATATTGGGTGATACTATAGTTTCAAACACTCAACCCATGGATCCAGCCCATCTAATCTTCCCATATTAGGCAACAAACATGAAATCAGAGGCTTATAAAAGGCTTAATCTATTAATTATATAATTTATCATTATAATTTTAATATTTAATAAATCTACCAAGAGTGTGCAGAGGGTTAGAAAGAGGAAGCTAGAATATGAGATTTGGAGAGCAGTCATAGTAGAGGAGAGATAAGAAATGTTTACCTTATTCAAGAGGAAGGACATAAAATTGGTTTAGTCCCCAAAGAGAGGATTTTAAATCCTATTTTGAAAGACAAAATCATGATATAGTACAGATACATGAAGGAACCTAAATGGAGAGGAGAAAACTCAAGTAAGAACTAGAACAAATAAGAGAATATTATAAAACTATGCATATTCTAGTGCAAATAAAGATGGATGTCAAGAGTGTTGCTTCTAGGTTGTATAATATTGTTGAGGCTATTGGCACAATGAGGGAAGAATTGGCACCTTATCTAGTAGAGACTATTAAATTGTTTAATTCTTTGAAAATAAATGAGAATATATTGAAATTACTTATTATTTTTACAATTGGCAAAGCATATACACACCGAAATCTAATGGCACTATTAGATGCTAGTAATGCCCTTGATTTAATAGTCATCATGATACAAGAGGCTAGGGAGTAGATTGAAGTAGTTGAGGTAGTAAGTATTATAGACCTAGATTGCACCCTAGTTGAGTAAAGGATTGTTTAGGTCCTATACCCAAATATAGTCCAACATGGTAATGAACCTAGGTTGTGGGTTACCTAAACTTGGGTCATACCTCTAGGGTTTTTTTATGAGGATAGATCCTTATATGGTTCATTATAGTGCTCACCTAAGACCTTAAATAGATTGTGATGAAAAGAGAGAAGGAACACATGAATGAAAAACTATTCTAATATAGTGATGTACCATGTATTCATTACATCCACTCATGGGCTTGAACTCTTGGCACATTAATGGACTATGAATAGATTTAACATAGTGTTTAAAATATTTCCCAAGAAAAAGTGCTTCACATAGAGTTCAGTTTGATCAACTTAGGCTGGAGGGAAATGAGGTAAGGCCTAATTGAAGGCACTTATAGTTAGAAATCCACTATATACCTAAAACATCAACATCATGACACACTAGATGACCTATAAGGAAGACCTATTAGCACTTAGGTTGAATGTGGGCCTAAAAAGGGAAAGTTCATCCAATTTTTTTCATATAAAAAAAATACAAAACACTAAGCATTGATTGGTAAAAAATTATAGATTTTCTATTCATTAATCTAAGATGTGCATGAGTATAAATTTTGGTGGTGTCTAGTCATACCAACCCTAAGGGATCCCTTTTAAGGTTAAGAGCTTGTATTTATAGAAAAAAGGAAAAGAGAGAGAGAGCTTAGGAGCTATATGGAATAATATATAAGGGGTCATAATGATTGAAAACACATCTTCCTCAAGATCTTAATTGCATTAATGCCTTTTACTTCAAGGAGAATGTCCTTGTACTCATGGAAATGACAGAGTCATACTCAAGTCTGATTTTAGTGACTGTTTGTCAAGATTATGTCTTAGGATGATCCTTCATTAATTATGTACATCTAACTCTACTTTTATATCTAGACCTAGACTTACTATAGATGAAAACCAATGAAAACTATTGGTTTCCCCATAGTTTTTGTGATTCTTGGTCCTTTTTTCATCAATAAATTGACACCTTTTGTCCATATTAGGTCTAAAAGACATATCTTACCTCTATGGAGATCTTTTGGTAATGTTTAGTCACATTTTTTTAACCTGGATCCATCCCATATTCAATTTTTATTCCTTTATATTTACCTTACCCCATCAAAAATTGCTTCTTCAACTTCTACTAGAAATTCTTTGGGCTTGCTTTCATTCATTGACTATCGAATTGTGACTCAGACCTATTAACTTCATGACCACATGGCATCATGGATCTTGATCTCTATGAATGACTGTAATCCATATATACTCTTCTATGACACACACACTTTTGACACTTGTCATTTCCTTATCTATTTCCATGATATGCTGACCTCTTCGACCTCCGCTTGTCATTAGATCTAGATACTCAATCAAATACATGTTGTTATATCTACTTAGGACCCACCATTTGGACTTAATGAATAATCAAAATATTTATTTTGATGTCTACATACACATCATTTGATGTTTACATGACTTTAATTGATGTCTATGCAACCATAAAATTTAATCTCCAATGGTTTTTTCTATGTCATAAATTTGTCATCTGCATGACTGTCAAATACGTCTGTGAGAATGTCATTGATGTTGGCATACCTATAATAATTTAAAACCCAATGATTTTTTTTCACAAGATTTATTTTGATGTCTACATGACCATAAATGATGTTCACATGATAGTCAATGATGTATGTGCGATCGTCACACTTTGAACACCAAATGTCTAAATGTTAAGCTTAATTTTGACACTCATGCGAATGCCATATTCTCTTGGATCAAATTTGAAGATTTATATTTGAAATCAAAAAACTCATGAAGACACAAAATTATAGGAGATGATCTTGGCACCAATGAATTCATGCCTACACATTTCTTTTGGCCTAAGACATTTTCTATGTGAACTTATAAAATAAACAAACTAGTTGATCATTCCATTTCTCTATGATGTGAATGTGATGGTTTGGTTTCTCAAGGCTTGAAAAGGTCAATTTATTTTAAACAAAGGCACTGTGAGGTACAAAAAAGTAATCTAAGGCCATGGTTATCAAGGCTTCAAACTATGGGGTTGACATTTTGGCTTGAGAGGCCAAAAATGTTAACATTTTTGGTCACTCTAATAGCTTCACTAACTTGTTGGTCATGGAACCCAGATACTTTTATGAAAAGGTGACCCAATAAATAAAGATGTGATAATGACTCTTTAGACTGAATTGCACTCTTTACACTTTAGAAACTTGTAGTAGAAACAAAACACAAATAAACAAGGAAAAAAAGAAAACCTAACACCAAGAACACACCTAAAAACTAAGGATAAACAAGGGAATAAAATAAAACAACCAGACACAACCTATAAACTTATGCAAAGCACTTATTTAGACATACAAACTAACTAATATAAAATTTGCCTAAACTTTAACTTCATTCCCCCAAGATCAAATGGGAATTTTATCAAATCATTGTGACACCTTGATGTGGAGATATCATATGATGATTTATGTGCCAATAGACCTTAGTCAATGTATGATAACTTCCTCTTATATCTAACATTCTCCTAGTTATTAAGAAGAGTGAATAACCTTATAACTTTATCCCTATATGCATGGGTTGAGTGTGATGGTTAAGAACCTAGTCATACTCATCCCAAATCCTTTTGTCTTGCATCACTAACATCATCTCCTTTTTACTCAAGGGATGCAATTGATTCTTACTTCTTGGATTCAAGATGATCAGCTATCCAATCATCCTTGGTAAGTTCCTTCTCATGCTCTATTTGACATAGTGGTGGGGTATCTATGTTTAGGTAGAAGTTTCCTAAGTCCTCCCAAAATGACATATCATTATAGCCAATAAATAAATCAAAAAAGTGACTTTCATCTCTAATATTTACCTATAAGACACTAGGTTGGTTACCCACCTCTTTCTCCTAGACAAGGCCATCACATGGCTCTTGATTAATTGAAGTTTTCCCATCTTCTTCATCAATAGAGAGAGGTGATAATTCATTAGTCCACTCAAGTAGAATATCTTATTGAATTGGCACTTGTAAATTTTCATTATTTTCCTCATCTAAAACATTATCCTATTATTCAACTTCATCACTCAGATCTACCTTGATAGGTTTCTCAATCTCACCCAATAATTCCAAACACAATTGTTGCCACTAGTCATCCAATGGATTCTTCACTCCAATAATAATGACATCATCATGAATGCTACCATCTAATTTATCCCTTAAGAAAATATTAACTTGTGTTTCTTTTACCTCAGCTATATCATCAAGACATTACATCTACCCTTTAACATCCAAGATCCACTTATACTTTGTTTTTGATCTAATGGAATACATAGGGTTCTTAATTTGAATATCTTCTTCATAGACACTAGAATTTTCCTCTCCCAGGTGATCTTAGGACTCGAATATAACCATGACATTGTCAACTTCTTGAATGACTACCCCTTCCTCTGCCAACTTTGATAGCTTGTCCATCATGCTTGGATGGTCTAATTTAGATTTTGGTGTGATTGATTTATTTTTAAGAGGGGAGAGGTTGGGTGGGTAGTATATATCATCAGGTTTCTTGATGTTGGTAAGGGTATCCTTCCAACTAGGGATATTGAATAAATTCTTGGAAAACTCTTGGGATTGAGATGGGATGTGAAAAGGGGTAACAGGTACTTGAGTATCAGCAGATGAAGGACCAATAATAGATTTTACATCTACTCCTCTTTAATTATCCTCTTTTTCAAGGGTGGGCATGATGAAATTAGGTTTCATGACCCATGAAGACTTCCATGTGGTTATCACTTAAGTCTCTTTGGTAGTTATGGGATCTTGAACATAAGTGTATTACTTTGGAGAATGAAGGTGAAAGTAATATGCCTTTGGGGAGATTAGAGGAGGTGTTAGAATGTGTAAATTTGAGAGTGGGTAATACCTAATTTTCACCTCCACATCATGTTCAAGTTTTCACACTATATGAGACTTTTATTTTAATAAGGACCCTCCAACCTTAGTCATGAAGTCATTACCCAAGGACATGGAAAGCTGAGGTAACAAATATATTATAATAAGGTCTTACACTACTGAAAATTTGTGGTAGGTGTAAAAAGTGAGTTGAAGATTTCTATAAATGACAAATAATCTCGTGTAAGACCCATTACATTGAAAATAAAAGATATAAGTAGGTTTATATCTCAAATTAGAAGTGTCTACTACCATTTTAGGAACAATTAAAAGATTTGCCCTGTCATTAAGTGAAAAATTATGGACCTAGAAATCTCCTATGACCATAGAGGTTAGAAAAGGAGATGGGGGACCAACTTAGATAACTTTGGTTGGTTTGTATGATTATTTTGGTGAGGGAATAAGGGCTTGGAATTCAACCCTTTTCTATTTTCTAAGACTCTCTTACAACTTGTCCTTTTCTTTTCTTAATCTCTCAATTTCTAAGTTTAGATAATTAGTGTTTAGTGTAGGTGGATTGCAAGGGGAAATAGGCTGAGGAGGTTGCCATGGAGGTGGAGGAAGCTCAAAGTATGGTGGATGGTCTTGGTAATATGGAGGATGTGAATTATATAGGTCATATAGGTTATGATAAGGTGTATATGGGGGTGGAGGGTTGAAACTTTCCTCATAAGATGCCATGGCTCCTTATGCACATGTATATCAAATCAAAACCATGATTAAACCCTCTTACCTCTCTAGCAACTAAAAGCTCTGATATATCTAAACTTGAGCTTGACTAAAAACCTTCTAAATATGTTTGACCTAGCCTAATGTGGCTACAGATGATGTTGCTAACATCTTTAGCTTCCAACTGTCCTCTAATGTATTTAGATTATGCTTCAAGGCACTTGAAAGTTGTCCCACTAGGCATGTGAGAACTGTTATGGACCTATATTGCACCTTAGCTAATCAAAAGATTGTTTAGGTCCTCTACCCAATTCTAATCCAACATGGGAATGACCCTAGGCTATGGGTTACCTAAACTTGGATTAGACATCTTACATTTTTTATGAGGCTAGCTCCTCATATGGTTTTTTATAGTTCTCACCTAAAACCTTAAATAGATTGGGATGAAATGTGAGAAGGAGCACATGAATGAAAACCCATTCTAAGTGTGGTGATGCACCATGGATTCATTACATCCACTCATGGGCTTGAACTCTTAGCACACTAATGGACTTTTAATAGATTTAACATAGTGTCTACAATATTTCCCAAGCAAAATTCCTTCACATAGAGGTTAGTTTGATCAAACTAGGCTAGAGGGAAATGAGGGTAAGGCCTGATTGAATGTCCTTATAGTCAGTAATCCACTCTATACCTGAGACATAAACATTGTGACACACTAGATGACCTGCAAGGAAGACTTGTTAGCACTTAGATTGAACTTGGACCTATAAAGGGAAAGTTCATCCACTTTTTTTCATATCAAACAAATATAAAACACTAAGCACCAATTGGTAAAAAACTACACATTTTCTATTCATTAATCCAAGAGGTACATGAGTATAAATTCTAGTAGCATCTAGTCATGCTAGACCTGAGGGATCCCTTTTAAGGCTTAGGAGCCTATATTTATAGTAGAAAGGGAAAGAGAGAGATTGAGAGCTATCTAGAAGAATGGATAAGGGGTCATAATGATTAAGAACACATCTTCCTCAAGATCTTGATTATATTAATTATTTTTACTACTAAGACAAAGTCCTCATATTTGTGGAAATGAAGAGCCATGCTCAAGTCTAATTTTAGTATCTATTTGTTAAGAGTATGGCTCGAGACACTCCGCTATTAATTAAAAATATCTACCTCTACTTTGAGATCTAGACCTATACTTACTGTAGATTAAAACCAAAAAAAAATTTGGTTTTCCCATAGTTTGCTCAATGCCTAGTCCTTTTTTCATCAACAAATTACCACCTTTTATCCATATTAGGTCTAAAAAACCTATCTTACCTCTATAGAGATTTGATGGCAATACTAAAACCCAATAGTTCAACTTAGATCCATTTTGGATCATATTTGATCTTGATCCATTTGTATTTACCTTGCCTTGTCAAAAACTACTTATGCAACTTCCATTGAAAACTCCTTGGGCTTGCTTTCATTCATTAGTTGTCAACTTGTGACTCAGACCTATTGACTTCTTGACCATCTCAAACCATTGATCTTAATCCATATGAATTAATGTAATTTATATATCCTCTTCCAAGACCCACATGCTTTTGACACTTATAATTTATTTATATGTTTCCATGATCTACTAACCTCTTTCAACTCCACTCACCATTAGATCATGATGCTTGATCAAACACATGTCATTAAATCTGCATAGGACTTACCATTTAGACTTAATGGCTAATCATGATATTTATTTTGACATGTGCATGCCCATCATTTGATGTTCACAAGAACATAATTGACATTTGCATGACCATCAAATTTAAGCTCCAATGGTTTTTTTTATGTCTTAAATTTGACATCTGTGCAACTATAAAAAATGTCTACAAAAAATCATTGACATTTGCATGCCTACCATAATTCAAACCCTAATGATTTTTTTTCTTGAGATTCATTTTGATGTTTACATGATGGTGAATGACATTCATGCAATAGTCAATGATGTTTATGTGACCGTCACACATTGAGCACCAAATGGCCAACTATTGAGCTTAATTTTGACACTCATGTAAACATCACCATCTGTTAGATTAACTTTGAAGCTTTATATCTACAAGTGTAAAACTCATGAAGGCACAAAATTTGTAAGAGATGATCTTGGAACCAAGGACTTCATGCCTACGCATTTATTTTATCTTGAGAGGTTTTCTAAGTGAACTTATAAAATACCTATCATGATATTTATTTTGACATCTACATGCCCATAATTTGATGTTCACAAGACCATAATTGACATTTGCATGACCATCAAATTTAAGATCCAATGGTTTTTTTATGTCTTAAATTTGACATCTGTGCAACTATAAAAAATGTCTACAAAAACATCATTGACATTTGCATGCCTACCATAATTCAAACCCTAATGATTTTTTTGCTTGAGATTCATTTTGATGTTTACATGATGGTCAATGACATTCATGCTATAGTCAATGATGTTTATGTGATCGTCACACTTTGAGCACCAAATGGCCAACTATTGAGCTTAATTTTGACACTCATGCAAACATCACCATTTATTAGATTAACTTTGAAGCTTTATATCTGCAAGTGTAAAACTCATGAAGGCACAAAATTTGTAAGAGATGGTCTAGCTTCTCAAGGCTTGAACAAGTCATTTTTCTCTTAAATAAGGGAACTATGAGGCACAAAAAAACAAACTAAGGCCATGGTCATCAAATATTTGAACTATGGGGTTAACATTTTAGATTGAGAGGCCAAAAATGTTAACACTAATGCCTAAGTACTCAAAACATGAAACTCTCACCTGGTACATTTTATATGAATTGAAGATTTCACAGGCCAAGGATTCCACATGAAGGCTTATCAACAGGTCCAAATTTTACCATATTTAATCATAGGATTTAGAAAATTTTGAATAAAATATACAAGGAAAGACTTTAGAGGAAATATAAGCCAAGCTCATTTTTTCTTTGAAAATGGTCACACGAGTTTAAATCTTCAGAACTAACTTTAAGACTATAAAGACTGAGCATGCATGGCTTATGGAATATGTAAATAAGGTGAATATACCTTCTTTATTTAACATGGACATAATTATATAATAATATGACATTGGGAATAAGTAATATCAAATTTTAGAAGCAAATAATAATGCTAGTGGTTCAAATCTTAGTTTAGCACAAACAACGCTTCCAATAACCTCACCCACCATGAAAACACCCAATCAACCTTGATTTGAAGGCTAATTTTATATGTTTACATGTAAATAATACTTGGTTTTTCACTTGTAGTTTACTTACACTTAGATAATAAATGTAAAGTTGCATGAACTATTTGTAATCATGCACATGTTGCATTACTTTGTACATGCCAACTAATATTGACATAGTTGTAGTTAGTTATGTGCATTCAAGCATGCAATTTTGAGGCTAAAATTAAAACTAAGGTTCTAATTATATAATGTAACCATGAGTTCAAATTCACTTGGAGGATCAGGAATTCCTTCCCCAAGTCTATATATTTATTTAATTTCACATTCTAAAGAGTTGAAAGATTTTATCTATAAAGGAAAAAATAAATTTTGATTGTCATGCAACTATGTTGGTGTTCTCTCCTTCCGTTCTTGTGTTATTAAGGTTTTTGTTTTTTTGGTTGTGAGAATACATTAATTTGAAGTGTGTAAAAGCCAACAATAATTATGACTATTTTATTAATGTCCATTAATATTAGATGTGCAAAATATATTGAAAGTTAGTAGATTTCATTAACTAATTAAGCAATTAGTCCAAACCATGTTAATTTTCTTAATGTATATGATTGTTTTCTTTTTGGTATAGTTTTATAAACATATGCAATAACTTCCTTAGACACCTTCCTGATCTGAACTATAATATTCCAATTAAGGGTGTGTAATAATAACTCTAAATGGATAAACCTTTAGTTAAGACCATAAAGTTTCCTATACCATTCCTCCTCATACTTCATAATTGTGTTTTCCTATGAGTGTGAAATAGCTACAAGAGATAAACACTAGTTATGAAAGTAATTATCCATAAAGAAACCAACCTAAGAAGTGACTTCTAGAGATGACATAACTATTGGAAGCATATAACCAATGAGAGGGAAAGGGGGAAATGGGTGAATTAATGATCAAAAATTTTAGTCGCTATCACTTATTTATCCATTAACCATTCAAACTAATATAATTATTAAATAATGAATTGAGAACCATTCATATAAGCATGAAGAAATAACATAAAATATGAACACAAGCTATGTGGGAAACCCTCATTGGGAATAAAACCTAATGAAACATAGTTTAGACAACTTGTCCTATAGGATAATGAATCAAATTTAGTTGAGCAGTAACCCAACAAGGAGCACCAACCACTAAATTCATCAAGCACCAAATTGACTTTAACAACACCAACTTACTAGGAGGATAAACCCCCTTACTGATAAATAACCCACTAAATCAACACTTTGAACCTATCCACCTTGATCTTGTTTCCCTCTCACAATTAATGATGGTCTTTTGTTTCTCTATCAAAATCAAAACTATTTCTCACACAAGCATAACTACTTTCTTCACTCAATTAGCCCTTTTATGGCTTGATTAGGTCAAATAACCTTGATAATAATTTCTATTAACCCTATATAATCTTAATGAGGATTTCTCTATATACTTTTGATGATCTATAGGACCTCATTCATATTGTCAAAAAGCTATCTCATTTTCTTCAGATACCTATATTTTTAACCTTATTAATTAGACCTATTATGCCTTATTCTTATACTTGACTCTTGCTTGCACATACCTTATTTAGAAACAACCCTCTCCACACATGTATCACCCTTAAAATGGGTCAAATAACACTTTTCATACATAGAAAAACCACTACATAGGTCATTCACCACTCATAAGGACTAAAACCACTATTAGGCCTAAAGGAAACCTAATGTAATTAGGCCTTCTCAAGCAACACATTACACTTAGCCTTCTTGAAAATTATTAATATTCAAAAAATGGATGAAAAAATTCACACGCACCTCAAATATATCCTTGATAATATCCATTTATGTCCATAACACATTTTAGTCCAATTCACTACTCAGACCACATCATTAACACTACTCTCAATTAAAACTTCTCACACCCACAAAGTCTGTCAACAACAATTGAAGATAAAACACAAATTTTACAAATAAATATGAAAAAAAAACATATATTAAAATCCTTCATGACCTCATGCTCATCATCAATTTCATTAGACACTACAACATGGAGCTTGAAGCCTAAAACTCACTTCTGCAATATGACCACTTAGAACTGCCTAAATGCTTCAAAAACCCAATCATGAATAATTGACTTAGAACACCTATAGAATAACTATCATGAAATTATAATGGGTTTAAATTATCCTTAATAATTATTATATCATATTCCAATAAATATATTATAGGCTCAAATATCAATATTAGTCTTACAAACCAATCTCATGTCTTAACTATATACAGACCTCATTATGTTAGATAGGTCAGTTTGAGAGCAACTTTTTGCTTATATATAATCACATCCAAAAATTATATCCAATATTTATATGTGTTACATGTCTTGAAAAACAACCCTATGTAATTTGATCCATCCCTAATCCATGTCAACACATCCCTAACCTCATTCCCACTTCTGCCTATTTTTCTCACTATCTTCCTCACTAGGCCTTTTTAGGATGGATCAAATTACATGAATTATTTAAAATATTTAAAATTTTTAACTTACTAAAAAACAACCATGGTCATAAAACACAAGTCTAAATATTCAAGCTCCATCCATTTATCAATTTTGACTTGGTCAACTTTGCCTATAATAGCAAATTTCTAAGAAACATGGATTTTGTTGTAGGGTCCACTTACACATATGATAGACCATTGCCACCTAGAGGTACATGGGAGAGTCCACTACATGATCCATTATTAGAATTAGGTCATCTAATCCATTTTGATCCATTTCTAACAATTCAATAGACCATAACTTCTGCATATAGAGTTCATTTTTCAAATCATAAAATACATTAGAAAGTTCTTGATGAGATCTGACTATGTGAATGGTTTGAATAAGAAATGAGTAATTTTATTTTTTAGTCCTTATAAATTATCTATGGATCATTCCTCCCCACTAATAAGTCTTTTGGTCTCAACAAGTCATTTTTCTTCTATCAATCACAATATCTTCCTACAATTCATCAAATGATTCAAGAACAAAATCAACATAAGTATCAATTTCACCTTGATTTATGATCATAGGTGAAAATATTTCTTGACCTTTGCATTTCATTACATTTCTCTATATATTCTAAGGTAATTCGCTCCCATTATGTAAATTCAATCCATATTTTCCTTGTTTCAACATTCTCACAAAGACATAAAACTATACTACATACAATAAGTGATATCATAACATCACTTTTATAAATTTCCCTTCATGGGGTCTTAACATGTAACATATATGTTACAAATAGTGACCTTCTTGGGGCATTTTACAAATTTGCATACAATTATTATTTATTTCAATTAAAATGGATATGAAACTTGATGCGTAAAAATAATAATGTTTAACTAAGTTCTACTTACCTTAGAAGCACTTCACATGTTGATTCATGCCAACTTGTCTTCCTTTCAAAAGAAACTCTTTAGCTATGTGTAACATGTCTTTCAACTATTTTTATACCCCAAATCTGATTTATAGAACTTTTTCAATGTTTCCTCTCAATGGAACCTTTTTACCATCTTTCCAAATGCAACAAGAAAAGGTAAGCAAGAATATGCTAATCTAACTGTGAGAATGTAAAATAATAAATACTATAACCTCTAACAACAAGTTGTTCACAATATGATTCTCATCTAGATGGATACTCCATTTTTCTTGTCAAAAATCATCAATTCACTATAAACACAACATCACATAGAATGATCAATTTGAAAAAGACATATCAATGTTAAAGAGATAAGTGTTTGACTGATTTAGTGATCTGCTAGTGAATAAGCTATTGTGTATAGCGTGGGGATAGAAAAAATTATTTGTATCACTAGTTACATTCCCAAAATAGTGAACTACTTGTACCTACAAAATATCACTTGGTACAACTACAGATAAAATGTTGCCCATGTATGGGTCTGAACTTCATCCTACACCTTCTATCATCAAATGCAAATTCATAAAAACATCTACTTCAATTACAATTATCAAGTAGATCCACTGAACAAGTCCCAAATAACCTATGTATACTACTATCAACTTCACAATGGAGTTAGTAAAAATGTGAGAAAAAATAATCATGATAAACCTATCATAATATTCTCCTCATTTGGTTACTCCAAATATACTCAAGCTGAAACACGAGATAATTTTCCTTTCATCAATCATCAGAAATCCCAAAGATGCTTTAAATTTTTTTCATGTTAATCTATAATTCTAGCTACGCAAACATAAAACTAATGAACTTCTTTCCAACACATTTTATTAGATTATCCCATTTAGGTGGTTTTATTTATTTAGTATATACGTGGGTTAACTCATCAACTAGTGGTGAATTATGAACATCATTTATCTTTACAATAAGTCTATATTCCATCTTCATCTTACTATTTTAGGATAGATTAAGTCTCCAACAATTCTCAACCCAATGCCCATTCACATGATAATCAGCACAAAAGTTCCTCTTTGCCTCCTTATTAGATGAGGAATCACATTTGCCATTTCCCACCTCTAAACGATGATATTGGTCTTTAACACTTGCCTTATTTCTAACAAAAGGTATCAAATTCTTCAATAATGGCCTTCTCTTCCAAAAACTGGTAACATAATGGTTACTTAACCCATAAAAAGTGTAATGAAAATCATGCCATATTTTTTGTATATCATAGCCATATTTTTATACTGAAAGAGAGGATTAGAATTTTTAGAATTTACACAATTCCATCTAGTGCTATGTTGAGTGTAAGAACAAGGAGGTGGAATTTTATTACCTCTTCTAGTCATTCATTTAAACCTTTCATCATCCTAATGTGATGACTTATTCCTCTACATATAGGAATTATATTATAATAGTGGCATAAGCACATGGCTATTGAAATCTTGTCTTCTTTCATTGAATTTGGAAAACTCTCCAATTTCCACTCACTCACTAACATAACCCAAACTTGTAAAAAAAGGATGATCCTTAATCTATATTTGGTTAGTAATACATTGGCTATTCTTTTAAAGACCTCTTTTATCAAAAAACATTTTAAACAATAATTTTGAGCCAATACCTCTAGTGTGTTTCTCAAAATCAGCAAAAACTACATCAAAAACTTACTAGGAGCAAGTGCTACATGGTGAACTTATAGTTCAATCATCCATCATGGTCTCTGAATCTATGGTGTAAGGTGAATCCTTCTTTGACTTACCATACTACAATCTAATCAAGAGTGCATCCTTGGATTTGATATCAGATCTCAAACTTATAATTTTTTCTTTGAGGGAATCTATTGCATCTTAGGAAAACATTCTCTTCCTAAATTTTCTTGTTGATGCTTTCCAAATTTTCTATCCTCTCTTTCTGTAAGGCTTTCCCCATGATTTCCTAAAAATAAACTATACTTTCAACACAATTAAAAACTACAAATGGAGGATCAAAACAAGCTAACAAGTATGAAAATAACCCACTAATAAAATACTAAAATTGATTTCAATACTCTCTTTATTCATAAATAGGTAATGCCCAAAACTACACCAATTGTTTTGTTATTATGGAAGATTTATAAATTCTCAAGTTTTCAATAATTAACTTGAAATCAGCATAATAATTAAAATCAGCATTCAAAACTAATAATAAACCAAAATTATGATCCATAAAGACAATATGCAAATTAGGGTTGATAACAAAGTTCACCCAATCTAAGCTATGTCTCTAGATCCTACTCAAAGGTAGAACTGATCAATTATTGATATAAAATGACTTTGTACATCATTTATCCCTAGTAGGGGTTTTTGATCTATAAATAAATGTTTTGACATCTTTTAGCTTTGGATACTAGCTCTAGCTCTAGATCTAGATATTGGCTCTTTCACAAGTTTTATATAATGTCTCTACCAAAAGAGGCCTATTCAATAACTTTATGCCTATAATTTCTACTCTAGAAATGAAGACATACAAACATGCTTACTCACCATGCAAAGGGATAAGCTTCAAGATTTCTTACTCTTTGTACAAAGGTCTAAGATATAAGGTTTATTATTCTTTGTCCAAAGGGCTAAGATATAAGTTTTTTTACTCTTTTTGCAAAGGTCTAAGCTATAATATTTTTTACTCTCTGTTACAAATAGATCTCTCACCAAATTCTTTTGAAGAACTCTCAATCAAAACATTTTCTCTTCCTATATGGATTCTTGTCTCCAAAACTTTGGAATGGAAGAGTTGAAATGCAAGTGAGAGCATGTTTCGTAAATTATTGCAATGTAAGTGAGAGCTTGGAGTGCTCTTGTAATTTTCTTGGAATGAGTTTTACCAATGATGTTCATGGGTTTATATAGTTTTTCAAAACCCACCAATTATGGATTTATTCATCATCATCATCCCCATGTACAAGATTTTATTTAATCATCTTAGCTTTATCTCCCAAAATGGGGCATGGATACTTGATGAGGGTCAATGGGTCAAACCACCCTTCATATCTTGCTCTTTGGATAAACTTCCCATGCATTTCTATGGTAGATATCCTAATTTCTATAAGAAATATCCCACACTTGTGGGGAAAGATATATTCAAAAGAGGGATTTGTCTAAAACATTGGAAAATATTTTGGATCTATTATGGACACTCTAAATGTGAATATTTTATTGGTCTATGTGTCAATAAACTATTAGACCACGTGCATGTCCAGTCACTATACCTACACATTTTTTCCCTATTACCTAAAAAATTTAATAGGCCATAACTTATATATAAGAAGTATATTTTTTGAATCGTAGATAAGTTGGAAAGATCTTGATGATCTATTCACTATATGAATGGTTTGAATAATAATTGAGACCTTTAATTTTTTAGTCCTTGTAGATGATCTCCAAATCATATTGCTTTTCCTATAGCATCCACATACTCATCTGATAGACCATTACCACCTGGAGGTACTTGGGAAAGTCCACTACATGATCTAATAAATAAATTATGTCATCCAATCCATTTTGAGTCATTTATAACAAGATATTCTATATTGGGTCATAGTTAGGGTTTTAGAGAGGGTTAAGATCACCTTATAGTCTTAAAGATCATTCATAAATCTTGAGCTCTTAATCTAGAAACCAATGCTTAGAAATTTGAAATAGGATCCTTCCCCAACTTAAAATAACTTTTTAGGATCTCATGCAAAGGTTTTATATGACAAAAAACATAATAAATTCTTTGTCGAGTCTATAACACCTCATTTTAACACTCGAGAAACCTTAAATCCACTTTTTCATGATTTTTATTTCAAAATTTAACCAAAAATTTAATGCACATGCTTGATAAAACTTCTCATAACTTTGATAATGATCACATGAGCATACTTGCCTAGGAAACTAAACATGACTCCTCATAAGGCCAATCTCACTCTCTCTACTCATTAGGCCTTGACCTGGAAATCACTCTATGCCTTGAAACTAAACTTTTTGCCACTGTAGATGTGCTCTAAAACCCATTCTCAAGCCAAAAAACCTCATAAAATGATTAAAAAACTAATTTTAATTCTTCATAAGTCTTGACAATATCTCATGACCCCTCATTAGGTCAAGTAGAGTCTAGAACTAGTCTATATACATGGTAGTCTTATAGTATCTAACTCTGTAGACTTATCTTAAAGATTTATTGAATGATCCAATGCTCCATAAACATGATTAAGTGTCCTCAAATATCCTTTTAGGCATATATGTACCCGTATTACTAGGTCACCATGATCCTCTTTGTACAAGACTGGTCATCCTAGGTATAATCCTTCTCAAGTCACCTCATGAACAACCTTTGACATCAATGACAACATTAATGTCAAGTCTTAATCAATAAAAAAAAATCAAAAATAAACTTCTTTCCTACTCTACCTTTCCCTCCTTTTGAAGTTTATTTGATAGAGAACTACCTAAGTTAGGTTAGATATCACCCATCCATTCCACTCACTTAGGTTTAATTTCTCTACTAAACTTCATTTCACTACAAGAAAACTTGGTTAATAAATTATATGCTTTGCTTGTTATTACACCATAAGGTTATTTAACCAATACCTAAAACTCATAAACTAGATTAGAGTTTACCTCCATTGATATCCTAAAATATTAGAGGAAACCTCATTTAAATTTTAGAGTATGCACAAGACCCACATCAACAAAAAAAATGATCTTAGGATGGCTTCTTGTGTGCCTTGCATAGTGAGAGGTTATCACCTATGTTGAGTTGCACTAGAGACACACAAGAGAGTTACTAGGTCTAAGGCTCAAATTAGTCTTTTGGTTTCACCCTTACCATCATATTGAAGGCCTAGATCTGTATTGATTATTTCCAATATATCTAGGACTAGAACACCATCTCTAATAAAAAATATGCATCCCATCAATCACCCTATGTACTAAAAATATCCTTGGTTAGTTGGATCTACCATTGTCATCCTGGGAGACATGCACAATTTGCCCAAAAACCCAAATAAATGTCTACCTTATTTCTCCCATTTAGGAGGAATAAATACATAAGAACACATTAAGTATTCTAAGGCTAATTTAAGTTAATGAATGTTATTGATGAAGATGTTTTATGTAGGCTTTTCCCATTTATCTTGTAGTATGATACTAATTTAACAATTTTAGAAATATTGGTGTATTATTCCTAATTTATTAAAGGGTATGAGTAGTAAAATTAGTAAATAAATATGCAATAATTAAGCTACTAATTTGTGTAATTTGACTATAATTTTAAATCTTTCTAAAAATAGTAATAAGGGATAGAAAATAAGACTTAGTTGGAAACTGATTGAGATGGTTGAGATAGAGTTTGAAATTCACTATGCAAGACTAAGACACTATCCCAAATTAGGATCTAGAGTTCATTTTATGATTAGATAAGAGTGTTGAAATAGGAAACTAGTGGAACCAATGCTATAGTCTACCTCTATCACTATTATCCAAGAGACTTGAGATTTTTGGGTTTTGTTCATTGTGTCTATGTGACCCTACCTATGAAGTTTCAACTATTGGATGTCTATGGAACTCTCTATAGATCAGATTTTGTCTACACACCCTAGAATAATTTTTACTTTGATAAAATATGAGAAATATGGGGGATTAGTGTGTGTAAGATTCATTAAACATGTAGCACACCCCTTGTGTGGGAACGCTTCCTACATAGTAATACTATGAAGAGGGATCAAACCATAGGTAGTTCTCCCAATTGATGTGCTTTATGCAATAGTTTGTATGAAGATGCATAATGCTAAACTAGATTTTCTTGAGGTGGCTAAGGACTGGTATAAGGATTTGGATAAGCTTTTAAGTGTATTAGTTGGCTATATATAGAGAATAGGGAAGATTGCCTGAGTAGTCTTGATTTTATTCTTGCTTTCTTTGTAATAATGACCAACCCCTTCCAAATGTTCTTTGAATGGGATTTTTAGGGATATATTGGTCATGGGTTAAATGCACTCACATTAGGCTGACAAGGAGAAGGATGGGGAATCAGAAGGAAGTGACCTTTAGGACAAAAAATACACTTGGATAGGAGTGCCAAAAGTGGATAATAGTGGCACTGGCACTATTGTCTATGTTGCATGCTATTTTCCTTAGTTGATGGGACCTAGGGGGATGCATTATCATGGAAAGATTAGTCTAGGTCATCTAAAATGAGGTCCTAGAAGGTTATGGATGATTGGGAATTAGTGAAATATGTATAAGAGGGTCATGAGATTAAGAAGGAGGGACGTATGGGTTGGGTATCATTAGCCATACTCAAGTTACCAATTTTTCCATTTTATATGACTACATTTGCTGCCCCTTTATTATAGTGATGTAGCAAAGTGAAATAATAATATAAAGGAAAAATAAAAAGCATACCTAAACTTACCTACAAGGTGAATCCCATGAATTTGTGTGATGTTGGGTGTGTGTAGAGAGAGGACACTAGAAAATACAAATCTGTTGTGATAGTGAGTGATGTTGCATGTGTGTTGTACCACAAGTAATATTTTGAATGGATCTAAGTACTCAATTCCTTGGAAGTGGCTCAATAATGCAAAGGCTAGCCCTTTAAATCTATCATCACCCACTAAGTGAAGTTAGGTGGTCATGCATATGCCATTCAATGTTTGGACTATGAATCCAATCCCTCTGAATATGTGGCTCAAGAATACAAAGGCTATCTAGTCCTTTGGCTCCATCATTGCCCTGTGAAGTGAAGCTATGAATTGATATTAGTATAGATGTCATTTGTATGGGATGGATCCTGAAGCCCATGAATGTATTATGATCTGACAATGTTGGCATGGATAATTGAATGTATGCTAGAAACTAGGCCACTCTTGGCCACTTTGAAAGATAGAGGTTAGACTTGTATGAAATACACTCTAAAATTGGTGCAATAGGCTTATATGAGATCCAATCTAAAATTTGGGAGTTATGCTTATATGAAAGATACTCCCAAATGATGCCAACCACCTATATATGGAATAAGGCACATAAATGTTGAGAATACCTAGGTAATACTGAACTTGAAAAGAAAATAAAACAAATGTGCCATACATATTTAACCTAATTACTAGTGTCTATAACATGGATTCTGATCTAGAAGTTATACCAACTATAATATATAAAATTAGAAGTGAGAACCATCATTCCACACATGATGCCCCTTATATCTAGATTCTTTGAGCAAAAGTGTACTAAAAAATATTAATTTTGAACTGGTCTGACTATGTAAAAACTATAGTTAAACTTACTTTTTTTCTTACTTCTCAAAAGTTTGGTTTTTTTACTATTTGGATAGAAGCACCAAAAATGGATAGTAGTGGAATTGACACTATAGTCTAATCTTGGTGTTATTATCCTAATACATTTTTTGTAATTGTTCTGACATTTTCACTATCTACCTAGTTTGATGTCTGGTTGCTATTCTGGGTGTTTTTAATGCTATTTTTTTACCATTAGGAGCTTTGATCTCTATGACAAAACCCTTGTTTTCTACCCCCTCTTTTGTGGGTAGGAATGAAGACCCTACAATGACTGCCCCTAAAATAAATATCCCTTTAAGTGTGTTATGCTACAAAAATACATGATATATCAATTATAATTGATAATATTTCTTAAGATATATCATGGTTTGTAATGAGAGATTTTTAGATCAATAGGGCTATGCCTAGATAGATATAACAATGTAATATCATGTGTAATGTACTAAACTAGAGCTAGAAGTCTGGTTAGTTGTTAGTTGTTAGTTGTTAGTTGTTAGTTAGTTTTCAATTATTAGTTGTTAATTATCAAGGAGGTATGGAGTATGATATCTATCAAGGCATCCAAAAAATAATAATAATGCATGATGTGAATCATGGCATTGCAAACAATCAAAAAATCAATCAAGTAATAAGCACACAAGGCAAAAATTAAAAAGCATATAAGGGTGGCCAATAGGCCAAGCAAACAAGAGACATGGGAACATGTCACTCAAACTAGAAAGCAAGCACACAAGGCATGTTCAAATGCCACATACACATACAAGTAAAAAAAGTAAGGTTGGTGTAAAATAAATAATCACATAGAATAGTACAAGAAAAGGACATTGATAAATGTCCTAAGGCACACATAATACATAGAAGTAAAGTACATTGACAAATATCCTAAGGCACATACAAGATAAAAATAGAAACTAAGAAATACAAACAATCTAGCTATATAAAGAAAAAAGGAAAGCATGTAATAACTAAAAATACCATCACATATAACTATTCAAAGTAAGAAGTGAATGCATGAAGACATGTTAGTAAAAGACTAGGTATATGCTAAGAAAAACACAAGTGTTATAAACTAGTGAGTGTCAATAGATTAATCTATGTAATCTAGTAAATAGTATACATCAACATGATAACTAGAGTGTATGGTATAGGAATGACATAACCTAGATGGTGTAGTCATGTAGAAGATGCCCCCAATGGGTATGTATATTGATATATGTCTTGATGTAGAAGTAGGATGCTCCCTCAATGGGTGGAGTGAATCAATCAAGGATCTAGATGTCACTTCACACACTCAAATAATATCAAGTGAAGCATGGTAATGTAGATAAATCGACAAACAATATCATAGAACAATAAATATAAGTCTAGCATGATAGTATAAATGTAAATCATGAATGATGCATAAAATAGATTTTTTTTGGAATTTTTGGATTATTTGCATGTTTTTGCATTTTGAAATGTTTGAATATTTTTAAATTTTTGATATATTTGATTTTTTTTGAATTTTTGAGATTTGAGCTATGTACAATAAATCATAAGAAGACTATGTACAGGAAATTTGAACTAAACAATATGTACAAGCAAGCTAAAAAATTATGTATATGAAAATTGAGAAATTATTTACAAGTAATACTGAGTAGAAATGATACTAACCAATGAGTCTCATGGGAGACTCCCTATCATGGTGTTTTGTATCAAAAAAAGGAATTGTTCATGATTGTGAATCATGAGGGAATGACTGCGAATATGAATCTGAATATTTGTAACCTATCTTGTTCCACTCATCATTATCATCTTGATTTTGAACCAATGGAATGCTAGTGTTGAATTTTATTATATCTAGATATTTTCCTTTGATAAATTATGTATATGAATTATTTTCCTTAGGATGTTCAATAAATCCCAAACCTTGGTGACAAACATTATCAATTTCTAGAATAAGAGTAGTGATGCCTTGAGCCTATTTACCCAACCCTTGACCTTGATAATCAAATTGGTGTAAATATTTTTGATCAGACCCATACTAATTTGAAAGTTGAGCCTCATTTTGGAGAGGTATATTTACATCTTTTTCATGTTTTATCTATGTTTGTGATACTATTTGTTGCTTTGATTTTGATTTTTGATCCTTTTGTTGTTCTGAGTTATGCTTTGGTAACCACTTTTGTACTATTTCTAAATTTGACCCTTTGTGAATGTGTTCTTGTGTCACCATGGATTGCTTGACTAGTTTACCTTGTATAGGGTCCTCATTAGTAATTATCTATTGTATATGTGATTTCAATGCCAAACATAAATCTGTGTGATGCCCATGCATTCTATGATATGCACAATAATATCTAGATCTTCTCACTAGATGTAAAGGAGGTAGTTTGATCAAGTTAGATTTAATAATTTCCCTTAGTACCTCAATTTAACTCTTATTTTATCTTTTAATGCTTTTTTAATCACTAGTTATAGAGTTACTTTTTTGTGATTTCTTGTTTTGATATGTAACATTGCTTTCAACCAATTGACTAGGTGAAGGTGTATATAGATGATTAGCACTAGCATGCCTTTGAAGCTTTTATATTATAATATGATTTTCCAATGTTTTTATTTTTTATGTAATAACTGATTCTACATTTTTAAATCTGAAATTAACTTTCTCATAATGGTGATTTGATCTCTTAGAGTCTCACAAGTGCAAACCTTAGTTGCTTCTGATTGAACATGTGAGCACATATATTTGAAAGGATTTGAAGAAGGTATAGGATGAATGTATGAATTATGAACAATAGTATAGGTTTCCTCACCTTTTTTAGGGGTGATAGCATGGACCTAGTTAGAGGGAAAGTATCTATCACCCTCTTGGGGGAGAGGAGGAGAAGGAAATTCTTTCCTATGTATAAGATATGACATCGAAACTTTATAGGTGGTTGTTAGCATATGCAATAAATAATTTAAGTATGTAAAAATTTTATTCTTGATTTAATTACACATAATAAAGAGATATCATGTTAAATAAGACATTAGATTCATAAGTTGTATAGCAATATGATTATAAAGAATATTCCATATGAGAGATAACAAACAAGGGATAAAGAGTATGAATTTGTGTATGAATACATAAGAAACTATGGCATGTGATATGACATATATAATGTGTTTAGCATGATAAAAATGAAATTTTTTCCATATGAGAGATAGAAATCAAGAGATGAAACCTTGTATTAAAGACAAATAAACTTTGCTTTGAAAGAGAGGTATCTAACTATGTTTAACAATGACTATCTTAATATCATCTCATATTATGAAAAGTAGGCATGAAAACCACATAATGAAGCTTTGTATTATCATATTGTAAACTTCATCATTAATGTGCATGATAGGACCAAGTATGGTATCCTTATTATTTGCCAAAAATGCAAGAAATATTTGAAAATAAGATAGATCCATTTTTAAAATCTGATTTTAGATGTAAGGTGATACGTTAAGAAGCAAATAGGAGCTAGTAGATGCAACTAGGGTTTGAAAGATGATTATTTTGAAAATTACTATGAAATTTTAAAATTTAAAGTGAATTTTTGAGTTGGGTATGCAACTAAAAAATTAAAATTTTATTGAAAAATTTGTGATTTAATGGGCCTACGATGTGCCATTAGGGTTTTGAAAAATAATTATTTTTGAAAACTTACTATTGAATTTTAGAATTTGAGGTAAATTTTTTATTTTAATATGCTAGTAAAAAATCAAAAAATTATTTAAAAATTACTAGGAAAATATCGAGACCTAGTATGGATAATTAAGGTTTGAAAGAAAATTATTTTAAAATTACTATAAAATTTTAAAATGTAATGCTAATTTTTTATTTTATTATGTAGGTAAAAAATTATAAAAAAAAATAATAGGAAATTTACCCTAGGGTTTCTAGGGTTTTTATGTGCAAACAAAGTAAGTTAGGTTCACCAAATGATTTAATAGTTTTAGAAATAATAAGGGTTTGAGTAGTAAAATTAGTAAATAAATATGAAATAATTAAGATACTAATTTGTGTAATTAGACTATAATTTTAAATCTTTCTAAAAATAGTAATAAGGGATAGAAAATAAGACTTAGCTAAAAAATGACTGAGATGGCTGAGACAGAGTTTGAAATTCACTATGCAGGATTGGGACACTATCGCAAATCAGGATCTGGAGTTCATTTTATGATTGAAAAAGAGCACTAAAATAAGACACTAGTGGAACTAGCACTATAGTCTACCTCTACCATTATTTTTTAGGAGACCTAAGCTTTTTGGGTTTTGTTTGTTTTGTTTGTGTGACTGTACTTGTGAAGTTTTAACTATCAATTATCCATAGAACTTCTTATAGAGTAGATTTTGTCTTCAAACCATAGAATATTTTGTACTTTGACCAAATTTGAGAAAGAGGGTGGGTTAGAGTGTGTAATATTCACTGAACATGTATCTAATCCCATTGTGTGGGCACGTTGCCTACATAATAATACTCTAAAGAGGGATCAATCCATATGTAGTTCTCCCACTTGAAGTGCTTTGTGAAATAGTGTGTATGAAGATGAAAAATGCTAAAATGGATGTGATTGAGGTGGCTAAGAAATGGTATAAATATTTGGATAAGATTTTAAGTTTATTAGTTGTCTATATGGAAAAAATAGGGAATATTTATTGAGTAGTCTTACTTGTATACTTGCTTGCTTTGTGACAATTGTCAATGCCTTCCAAATGATCTTTGAATAGGATTTTATAAGGATCTATTAGTCATGGGTTGAATATACTCACATTAGGCTAACAAGGATAAGGATGGGAAATTAGAAGGAATTGACCATTAGGATTAAACATGCACTTGGATAGGAGCACTAAAAGTAGACAATAGTGGTACCGATGTTATTGTCTAGGTTAGGCATTATTGTCCTTAGCTAATAGGACTTGGGTGGATGGATTTGTCATGGAAAGAGTAGTTTGTGTTAGTTATAATGGGATCATGAAAGGTAATAGATGACTTGGAATCAATAAAAGATTCTTAAGAGGGTCATGAGAGCAAGCAAGAGGGACCTATGGGTCGGGTGTAATTAGCCACACTCAAGTTACCAATTTTCACATTTTATATGACTACAACTACCTATAATTGATATCTCAATCTTCAAGAGAACTTTATCACTTATTGGAATTCATGTTATATTATGTTTATTGACCAATTAAAACAAGCTACCAACCTTAGACTGGTGTATCAACATTTTACCAGCATGAAGAGGGAACCCAATGATCCAAATTAGGATTTAAACACTAGATTCTAGAATATGTACACTTGGCTTAATCTATAGTACATACTAGATATAACATTAGTGTTGGGGATGTAAAGAAACACTCTAGATAAAATCATTTTAGTGTTTCTATAGAGAGATATTATTATCACCACTTTAACTTTAGTATACAAAGAGGCTATCAAAATTGATAGAGAACTAAACCCTAAAATACCTAGCACTTATAACATCAATGATAGTTTCCCATCCTTGAATCCAATCCCTCATAATAATCAAAATGTCCCTAATTTTAATTAAAATCAACTATATGTAATGCCTCTTATAATGCAGTAAACACCCAATCAAAATTATGTAATGAAATTATTTCAACAATAGAGTATAATAGCAGAAAGAGATCCAAATATGACTGAAATATTTTAGAATATATGATAATAGACAAGCCACTTCGAGGGGGCAACCTCCACAATATTCAATAAGAGCATAATTCACAATATGATGATAAGTAGTTACCCACTACCTCCTATATATAGTCTATCTAGGCCATGGTTACTCCATAGGCTGACCTACTAACCAAATGAATGCATAGAGAAATGTGAAATAGCATCAAAGAGGGATAATTAAGCCACAAATTGACTATTCCTATCCTAATACATGCGATAGGTTAGAGGTGTAGCATGCTCTTCCCCTTCAAAATAACATTGTCCTTAATGTTAAACAACTCTAGATGTTGTTGCATAAAATATTCACCTTCCCAAGTTGCATCTTCACTACTAAGGTTCTTCCACTTGATTAGATATTCCCTAATCTCTCTGGTTCTCAACATATTAGTATGTGTTTGGAGGATCTTCTCTAGTTCCAAAATGACACATCCTTCTTCATCTAGTTTTGGGAGCTCTGTCTGGGCTAAAAATTTCTATCAAATGACCTTCTTCAAATAAGAAACATGAAATACTGGGTGTATGCGAGATGAATGAGGTAACTTGAGCTTGTAAGTCACACTTCCAATTATTTGTAGAACCTGATAAGGGCCATAATACTCAAGAGCAATTTTTTTGTCTTTTTTCTATTGATTTAAGGACATCTGCTTGTAAGGCTACAAACATAAAAATACTTAGTCACCCACCTCAAAAATTTTCTCAGTACGGTGTTGATCTGCTTGTTGCTCATCATATTTTGTGCCAAGGTCAAATTCTCTCTCAAACTAGCCAAAACCTCTTATTGATGTTGAATGTGCTCATCCACATCAAGAATCATCTATAGATCAGGATGTATAGATGCTTGTGTGAGTTTAAATTCTATGGAACATAATCATGTAATAATTCCCTCTACCCCCTTTTTTAGCATCTTGGTCATCTGATGTGAACTAATCAATTGTGGATATTTTTCCTATAATCTATGTAGTTCAATTTTCCTACCTTCAAAATGAAAGTTCATGAATAGTTCCTGAAAGTTCATCTCAATGGTACCCAAGGTTGTGAGCCATTGGACTCCCAAAATAATGTTTGTGTTACCCATGAGAATAAAAAACATAGGAGAATTGAGATTTTACTCACCCATAACAAGCTTAATACTATGGAATTTTCCTGAATAATTAATTATGCCACCATCTACAATCATGACCTAAAATTTTGGTGTTGGGTAGATGAAATAGTTCAATTGAGTGGCCAACTTATGGTTCATGAAGTTATGTGTGCTCCCTAAATCAATCAATACTGTCACCTTATGTTTCTTGAGGAAACCCACCACCTTAATTTGTGGAGTGATAATAACTACAAGTTCATGATAAGAGATTGTAGGTTAGGAATCTTTAGGTACCTCCTCTATCTCTTCTTCATCATCATTGGAGGCATCATCTTCATCTTCATTGGATCCCTTGATGTAGAATAACTTCTTCTCAGCACATCTATGTTCTTTGTTCCACTTGCTATCATAACTGAAACATAATCCTTTTGCATGCTTCTCTTCAATTTGTTGAGGGGTCAATCTGGTAGGTGGAGGAAATATTGGTGTCGATATGCTATGATATTTGAAGTGAGTTAATGGCTACTTCTCATTGGCTATGAATTTTTCCTCAGATCTGAATATCATGATGATACAATCATAAATCTTAATTGGATTGAATATGTGTACCTCATGTTGAATTTGGTCCTTGAGTCCACCCAAAAATAGGTCATTCAAGTTCTCCTTAGAAATTATCTCCACATGTAAGGATAGGTTCTGAAATGATGAATATAATCCTTGATAGAACTAGTCTATCACAAATTTGCTAGCTAGTTGAAGTAATTCTCTGTCATACTACTACCATAGTGTAATTGTAGCTCCTCTGTAAAAATTGCTAGGTGATACTGAGAGTCATCTTTTTCTTTTGAGAACACAACCATCGATACAAAATGAATTGATTAGATTCAAGATACAAGGATACCATGGTAACCTTCTATCCACCTGGGATTTGATGTAGATCAAAAAAATATCCATTTGGTTGATCCAATTGAGTGGATCTTTTCCATCAAATTTGTGCATATTGACCTTTGGTAACAGGTTCCTCTGTGGTAATGTAGTTAGATTTGAAGTAGACTAGATAGGAGAACCACCCTAGTGGGGTTGTGTAATAGTGATAGCTAGATGATTTGAATGATTATTTTTCAAAGTCATTATGATATCTACCAAACTATCTTGTATGGATTTCATATTAGATTGTATGCCTTGAACCTCAATTTGAATGCCTTGCACACAATAGTCAAGTTGAATCAATTTGTGATCTATGTCAGAGAAGCCTGGTATAAAGGATCTAGTGCATCCCCCTTATGACTCTATCTCTTCCTTGTTAGGATTTTTACCTAGAGTTTTAGCACCCTTTCCTTGGCCCTTAGTTTGTGGACCTATCATAAAAGGGCTTTACGATGACCTTGATGGGCACTTTTGACCCATCTTTGACCAAGAAATTTTGGACTTATGTTAGCCTCAAATAAAAACATACAAAGAACATACCATATCCAAATTTTTGTATTCTTTCCAAAAATGTAAATAACTCAAAAAAATTCTTTGAATTGCGCACTATAGAGCAATTTTATGAAAAACATTAAAATGGTGATAATTTTTTAAAAATAGATCCAACTTATTTGAAATTTTAACGGAAGCTTAATTTAATGATTTATAACATCCAGTCAAATTTTTTAAAATAAATTAACAATGGTTTTTAAGATATAGCCAAATTTAAAAAATCAAGGTTTCACCCACAAGATTTCCCAAATCACAGCTCTGATACCACTTGTAATTAAATTGCTTCAACAATAAAGTATAATAGCATAAATAGATCCAAATATGATTGAAATATATCAGAATATATGATAATAGAAAAGCCACTTCGAGGGGTCAACCTCCACAAGCTTCAATAAGAGTAGAATTCACAATATGATGATAAATAGTTACCCACTACCTCATATATATAGTCTATCTAGGCCATGGTTACTCCATAGGCCAACCTACTAACCAAATGAATGCATAGATAAATGTGAAATAGAATCAAAGAGGGATAATTAAGCCATAAGTTAGCTATTCCTATCCTAATACATGTGATAGGTTAGGGGCATAACAAATTATGGTTATATGAATAACTAGGTGTAGATGAATGGTCATCAATAGAATCAACATTTAGTTCCCTCTAACTATATACACATTATATTTTTAACTTATATAAAATATTGATGTTTTACATCTTATAAAAATCCATCAAGATTTAATCTCTCTGAGTGCATGTCTTAAAGGGTGTACTGATAAAGGGGTGGGCAGATCATTGGTGCTTCGTAGGATTGTTTTCCTTTATTACCACTTATTACCAATCCTACTATTTCCTAAAACCATTCCCTAGGATATTACTCCTCCCTTGTACACTCCTCCAATGTTTTTCCTCTCTCCATCCCTCTTTTCCTCACTTTATTCCTATTTTACATTTAGTTGTATAAGGTTTACTGGGTTGACCCTATATAGTTTTGGGATATTTTTACTTGAGAATAAGGTTAGTCTTTGGTTGACCTAGCTCGGGACCTAGTGAATTATTAACCATAATTATATAAGGTCAAATGGGTCGACCTTTTTGATTAACATATCTAGAAGAGTTTAGGGTGAGATTTGACTATAAATATAAGATCATTTCATCATTACTTTAATATGTAATCATGAGTTATTATTCAGTCATGTTTCTTTACAATCTATTCTTCCACCATTCTACTTAAGGAGTCTTAGCTTAGGGTTTTTACTTGTAAAATCTAGTCTTGTAGATATGTCTTTGATGCCTTGGCCTTTCTTAGTGATCCTTACAAGCCACAATATCCTCTTTTAAATCCCCTTTGGCCAAGGGAGAGATTGAGTCTCGATGGGTTCACATTTAGGTAATTATTCTCAAACTTTGTTCCTCTCTTTTGTAGATAGAAGTAGCATAAGTATTAGCTTCAAATAATATTACTCTTCCTATTCCATGAATTAGTGTCTTACTCATACTTAGATTAATTGAGATTATCCTATACATGTTTTGATTATTTACTAACCCCTCATGTTGTGCCACAAATTTGGTGAGAACTAGATTATATTTAATTTTCTTGTTATTAGAATAGGTGAAATATAAAAACCTAGAACCCTCTTACAGTTATTACATGATTGTGTTAGATTGAAGGCTTTGAAACCCTCTTTATCATAGTGTATTATGATAAGTGATCCCCTAATCGGGTATAGTGGATCACAATATTGGTCATGCTCCTACATAAC
Source organism: Torreya grandis (assembly GCA_037957365.1). Lineage (NCBI taxonomy): Eukaryota > Viridiplantae > Streptophyta > Pinopsida > Cupressales > Taxaceae > Torreya > Torreya grandis. Next base: position 1,135,986 of record JARHVA010005431.1, read on the forward strand.
AAATGTATTCCCAATCGAAAGTTAGGTATGTTATATCTTCTCTGAACTAGGATTGATTTATAGACATGATGTATTTATAATTGCATACATTCTAGTGAACCCAATGTCAACTTTGTATGATTTATTCACTTATTTTAGTAGTTATCATTATTTTTATCATATTGGGTCGATTGCATTGACCCAATTATAATTTTTGTGTATAGTTTTTCAAGTAGAGGCTATTGGATCAACTTAATTGACCCATTACAATTTTATATATTTTTAGACACTTAATTCAACATACTAGGTTGACCTAGTCAGCCTTGTACATTTTTAGGCATCTTATTTAGCATACTAAGTCAAACTAGTCAACCTTGAACATTTTAGGTACTCAGTAACAGGGTCCTATAAAGCTAGATTGATCCAATCAACACTGTTAGTAGGATTTTCAAGTACTTCTCAAGGTTCTTTGATATTAATCTCACTTCTCTACATCTATAAAATTACCAAGGTTTCTTTCTATCCTTTCTATCTTTCCTTATCGTCTTTCCTTTCATAGTTTTTAGTCTTTAAAACTACCCTTGTACAGTTAAGTAGATCAACCCTGTCAACCAAATTCTATTTTTTATGTGTTGTCTAGATAACTAGGTCAACTCTGTCAAACCTTTTCATTCTTAGACCTTTCTTTCATAGTAAAAAAGTGATATTATATATCTTGTTCTATATTTTATACATACACTATTGACTACATTAACAATGTACCTTATTTTAATGTTGGAATTAACCTTTATATACTAGTAATTAGTTGACACTTTCATTTCTTATTACTTGCATGCTTAGAATAGATCACATAGTCTAATTAAGTGGTTTTCAATAAATAATTTAGTATCACTATTTTTTATTTTATGCACACACAACCAAATCACAAAATATCAACAAGCACTTTAGCAACTAACTACCCAAGGCCAACCTGCTTAGATTTCATCTCCAATAGGGAATCCAAATTGGTTTTATGGCTAATTATAAATACATGGTTAATGGTATATTATAGGTAAGCACTCAAAATCTTTATCATTATGGTATATGAAGTGAGTGGGTAGGCCCCAATACTAATCATGTACCATTGAAAATATAGATCACTTTCAACCCAAACTTCCTAAAACTATCCTTAGATTGAATTCTAGTTCCTTGCTTATAGCCAACTTCCCATCACATTTAAAATAATATTATAATAATATAATAAACATTTAGGTCAACCAAATAGTTATCTTTTACTCTCCAAGTTGATTTCATGCTCTTTGCTCAATTATTTTTTGTATTGTAAAAACTTGCATTAGCTAGCATTGATGCAATGATTTATGTTGTGTGCCTAAATTGGATCACTCTCATTGATCTAATTAGTTGTTTTTTCCCTTTGGTTCAAAATTTTAATTTATTTTAAAAATTAATTTTAGTACATGGTCATTTTAGTTGGCATAGTTTGTTATAAACCTTTTGATTTTTCCTATCTACTATACTAGGTTGACCCAGTTGACCCTGTATACTTTTCCAACCTCTATTTGCTAATCTATGTCAACCCAATTGACCTTGTAATATCTATAGACCCTTTTTACTATTCTAGGTAACCTAGTTTACCATGTACTAGTTTTTTCCTTCTTTATTTGCTGATCCAATTCACTATCTTTCCTAGTTAGCATTTTGTTCATTTATCTTCAATCATAATGAAGTCTCATATTATAATCCTCTTAGTTATCTTGAATCCATTTTGATATTGTATGGGATGTTCATTTAATCCTCTCTTTTCTTCCCAATATAACCATCACTCTTGGGGCACCTCTTCCTTGCTTCATCTATGACTTGTAACATGGTGCAAATAACACCTCAAGATGAATTTGATGGGTATGACCCTTTCTATACTTACCAAGATATTTATCATTTTAAAAACCTTAAAAATAATGTGGGAGATATTGACACAAGTTTACTCAATAATCCCACTCATAATCCATATTATAGTAACCCTCCCTTGACACCAATCTGGGGAGTGCCCCTACTAACACCAACCCACCTAATACACCTCAACTTCTTGCCCAATTTATCCAACAAATGAACATAATAAAAAAATCTAATACCAATCAAATGATGAAACTCATTTGATTAATATGGCTAATCAACTTTCAACTATCCATCCTCAATCTAATCCCAATTACATTCCTCAACTTTTTTGGGATGCCTCAGGCAATGTTATTCCTCAACCCATAATGAATAACAAGATGCTTCAAAATATTCAAAATGATCCTTTAGCCATTTTTATTACATCCATTGATATTGGTAACATATATCCAACTATCAAATATGATGGGACTAAAGACCCTAATTCATTTCTCGAAGCCTTTGGAAATATTTACAAAGAATGGATCCAAACTAATACCTTCACCACAACTAAAATCTTATTCAAGACTTTCACTATTGATGTATTATTATGGTATAACCAATTACCCCATCATTATATTTGTTAAATTGAATATTTGGTTAATCCCTTAGTTAAAGAGTTTCAACACAATGATCTTCCCAAAAATTGTCTTATCCACCTCATCAATAATAAGCAATCTCTCACTGAATGAGATCATGACATTATCAAAAGATGGAAATCATTGGCCCATAAATCTAATCATAAAATGACTAGTGATAACTTATTCAAAATCTTTATCATTTCTTGGACTCATTCTCTCCAGTATAAGGTTCAAACCTTTTCTCTCGAAACACTTAATAAATATTTTTATCAAGATAAACATCAAGACTTTCTCATGAATCAATTCAAACCTAATCCTAAACTTATAAAAGGATCCTTTCAAATATCTACCAGTTCTATCACTATTAATACACTATAAACCAAGTTTGGAGTTTCCAAAGCTGATATTTCTATGCCTTCTCACATACCTCTCTTGGTTCATCAAATTAAACAATTTTTACCACCCTATAAACCTTTTATCTATATTAATAACCCTCCCTAATTGTATGACCCTAATATATTTTATTGGTTCTACTCTAACTTTGGTCATTCTCATGAATCTTGTAGATTTCTCACTAAATTTGTTATTTCCTATATGATTGGTGATTCATTTAATCATGACTCTATGGTCAACCTTTAGCATCAATATTACACCACTATCTCCCAAAAATGATATTTTTTAAAAGCTTTTATCTCGAATAACCAAAAATATTTTTCTAATAATCAACGTAACACCAATGATGTTTGTGCCATTAATGTTGGTTATTGCCAATATTATAATAATTATCTATATGTTAACACTGCTAAGGTCAAATATCATCATAATTTGACTCACAAAGATCATGTTAGCAAGGTGAAGAAGCTATATTTAGAGAAATAACTTATTAAAGACACTACAACCACAAATCTTGTTTCAAAATCCCATGAGGAACCACCTCCTCCTTCTTATCCTCAAACTAAATATATTCCTTCCAAATCTAATTTACCTCCTAAACTTTCTATTGGTTCTTCTAAATCTCATTAGAACTTTCTTGAAGATCTCAACTCTATTCCTTGTAAGATTCTACTTATGGAGTTGATTCATACCTCATCCTATCATCATAAGTTCCTTATGCAACAACTCCAATATATAGAGGATCCATATCTATAGATGAAGCACCACATTCTACCAAATTTCAACCTCACAATGTTAATACCATTTAAACCATGTGTCCTTATTATAAACCTTCCATTTAATTCCTTGAAGAAGGGATAATCAATGATGAAATTCTTTTTGGTGCTAATGATCTGTCACTTTTTATTAAAATAGCCATTAATACTACCCTTGTCCATATAGTTCTAATTGATAAAGGCTCTAGCATTAATGTGACATAATTGTCTCTCATCCAACAACTTGGTTATAAAAAGGATCATCTTAAACAAACCCATCTTACTTTTCATGGTTTTGATAAGATAAATCAAAAGCCACTTGGTTTCAATTGGCTTCCATTAACCATCAAAACTAAAATAGTTCAAACTAAGCTTATGGTCCTTAATTTACCCTTATATTATAACATACTCCTTTTTCATCCATGGATTCATAGAATGAGAACCATTGATTGTTTTGACAACTAATGCATTAAATTATTACATAATGGAAAATGACATAAACATGAGGTTGATCCCAACCCATGGAGTATTCAACTTCTTAAACCCAAATCTCAATATCATGTTCCTATCATTTTTAAGATTAATATCTCTCCTTTACCTAATTTACAAGTCACTCTTGGGGATTTTGATGATGATGAACCTAATGATTTGCAACATACATGCGATACTACCAAGCTACCTCCATACATTTTGTAATGGCTTCCTCCTTTATTATCAACAGATCATACTATTCCTCTTATTGATGATATTAATGATTTCCCCCTCTAATAAATGCTTAAAAAAATTATTTAATAGAGGTTTCCCTTACTTTCAATGACTTTGGAGTGGCCAAATTATTCAATATCCTCTAATCATGTCTACTCGTACATTCAGTAACATTAGGATTTCACCTTCTAAAACTCCCCTTGATTCTCAAGCATGTATAATTTATCCAACATATGATGACAATAATATAATGGACCAAGCTCAATCTTGAGACTTGGATGTATAGCATTATCAAAAAACCTTATCTAAAATCCATGCTTTTAATGGGAGTCCATACCATTTATATGAATAAATAATTAGATTTTGAAGGTTATGTACCTTATACTAATTATCAACTTATTGATACTCCTTGGGTGGTACATAAAATTATACCTTCCACACCTTTAAAAATTCCAACATCTCATTTACCACCTATTGATCCAATCATTGCATCTAATTATTCCCCTATCATCAAACCCATTAACACTCCAATTTCATCTAATCCATCTACCTCTCCTACTTCAAAGATTACACTTGACGCCAAGGTAATTGATGTTCATCATATACATTTTGATTATTATTTCCATGGTAATAGAAAAAATATATCTTGAAGTAGATATTGAGTATTATGGTCCTCTTCGCACCTTGCCTAGTGTTGAAGCTATCCTTGAACTACTTCATGCCTGAGAAACCCATCTTTCTTGATAAGATCATAAACTTGGGAACTTTAAAACCAAATATCTTTGTTTCAAAAACTTTTTTGCTAGCATTGATCCTAACACTAATCCAATTTATTCCTTACCTAATGCACCATACTACTTTCAAGACAGTAATGCCATGCTTATTGAAGAAACCACTTACATTAAACATGGTACTCCATCTTGTCCTTGACTAATTACTATATCTCATGAACTCTCACCTACCAAATATGATAATTTAAGCTTATTCTTTGATAAATATCATGAGGTTTTTGCTTGGTCCTATGAGGACATGCCTAGTATTGAACCTAGTATTGTGGTACATAATATCATTACTTATCCTAATGCCAAGCCTATACATCAAAAACAAATGAAATTTCTACCTGAGGGTTCCACTATATGTCAAAAATAAATAATCAAACTACTTGATGCTAAATTTATCAAACTAGTGGATTATTCTGAATGGGTTTCCAACATTATCCCCTTTCATAAAAAATCACTATGATCATTTGCATTTGTATTAATTTTTGCAATATTAACTTGGCTTATCCCAAGTACAAATTCCCTTTACTTTTGATAGATGTCATCATAGATTCCATAGTTGATTATGAAATGTTATATCTTATGGATGGTTTCTCATGATACAATTAGATTCACATTACACCCGAAGACCAACAAAAGACTATTTTCACCATGGAATGGGGCACCTATTTATATGTTAAAATGCCATTCGGCCTCAAAAATGTCAAAACCACTTACCAACAAGTAATGACTCACATCTTTCATGATCTTATCCAAATTTTTTTGAAACCAATGTGGATGATTGCATTGCTAAATCTAAAAGTTGTATGACTCATCTATCCAACCTTGCTATCATATTTGACCATCTTCTTAAATATTGGGTTAGACTCAATCCTTACAAATGTGTCTTTGGTGTCACATCAAGAAAATTGTTAGGATTCTTAGTCTCTATTCATGGAAACAATATTGCCTTGTTAAGATTAGTATTATAGTCAACATTCCCATTCCTAATTCCATTCCTAACATTCATACATATTTAGTCAAACTTGGGGAAATTACATGATTTGTCCCTAAAATGGCTTATCACATCAACTCCATCAATTATATTCTCAAGAAAGGTATTGATTTGGAACGGTGGACCCTTGTAAAAAATCCTTTGATAACATGAAATAATATTTGCTTCATCCACCTACACTTCATCCTCTTTTTAATGATCAACCCTTGATTCTATATACTTCTTCCACACCTATAATAGTTGGGGTAATGCTTGTCCAACACAATAATACTAAAAGAGAGTATGACATCGATTACATTAGCTAAGACCTCATCAACTATGAAACTTGTTTTAACAAAATTGAATGTGATTGCCTCACCATCTATTTCATAACTAAAAAGCTTTGCCATTACATATTTTACCAAACTACTTATGTCATCATTCATTTTGACTCCATTCATCACTTCTTCTCCAAATCCTTTCTTCTTAGAGATAGAATTAGAAAATGGATGGTCTTCCTTATGGAATTTGATCTCTACATCATCACTCAGAAAGGTGTCAAAGGGAAAGTCATAGCTAATTAATTTGTCATAGCTCCTATTTTAGCTGCTTCTCCCCTTCAAGATAGTTTTAAGGATAATAATATCCTCTATATTGAATATCTTAATCAAGCTATTTCTCTCAAATATTATTTTCATATCTTTACTACTGATCTTGAAGCAAATAATCTTGATGAATCTACTCTTCCCTCTAATACTACCAAACCTAAAGTGGTTATCAAGGAGCTACCTAAAATTATTGTTGACTTGTATGAGGATACTTGGACCATTCACTTTGATGGTTCTAAATTCCTTTAAAGATCTTGGGCAAGTTATATTCACATAATTCCTCTTGGAAGTAACATTCCTTTAGCTTCTCACTTTACCTTTGATGTCACCAATATTATAGCCAAATACAAAGATCTCATCTTAAGAATGAGAGATGATCTTGATTTAGACATTAAATATTTGCATTATTTAGGTGATTCTTATCTTATTTTCCACTAAGTCAATGGTTATTACCAATGTAAAAGAAAAAACCTCATTACCGATCACTAAATTAGAACCACTCTAGCTATGGACTTCATTTCTTTTACTATCAAACCTATTCCTAGAGATAGAAATTCCATTGCGAATTCTCTTGCCTCTTCAACATTTATATTTCATCCACATCAAATTTTTTATGATCTTACTTTTCTTATCCAAATAAAAAAATCTCTGTCTTCAAATCAACCACCAAATTAACTTATATACCATATTGAGGCTATTACCATTTGACAAAGCCTATGTTATCAAGAAATTATTCAATTTTTGGAAAATCAAACTTATCTTCCTAATTTAGATTCTTCTGAAAAGGCACATATTCATTAACAATATTTCAATTATGTATTTAGACACAACAATATTTATTATCATAATATTGAAATTACTTTGATTCATTGTGTTTTTCAAGATGAGGTCCCTCCTCTTTTTGAATAAACACATGGGGGTATTTATGGTGGCCATTGTAGTAGACATGCTACAACCCACAAATGCCTTCGTATGGGTTACTTTTGGCATACTCTTGAAAAAGATGCAATCAAATATGCTAAAAAGTGTAATCCTTGAAAAATTCATGATGATCTAATTCATTCACATCTAGTTGAGCTTCAAACTATCAAATCTCATTGGCTATTTTCCATATGGGGATTCAATCTCACTAGTAAATTACCCCACTCCCAGGATGGGAATGTTTTTATCATCATCGCTACCAAATATTTTACCAAATGGGTAGAAGCCATGCCCCTTGTAATGTCAGCAGTCCTATCATTTCCAAATTTATTCTTGATCAAATAATTTTCTACTTTAGTGTTACCCATACCATCATTTCAAATAATGGTCGTAACTTTAAAAATAAACATGTTAAACAAGTTTTCATTAAATTCCAAATCAGTCACAAATTTTCTCTGCCTTATCATCCAGAATGCAATGGTTAAGCTTAGGCCGCTAACACAATTCTTAATAAAATTCTCCAAAATATAATTCATGAAACTCACATGGATTGGCATCTTCATATTTACCTTGATTTTTGGCCTATCGAAATAGTATATATACTACCACCAGGGTAATGCCATTCTCTCTAGTCTATAGTTCTGAGTTAGTCCTTCCATTAGAATTTTAGCTTCCCTCTCTTTATATATCTCTTCATGATATAATTCCTAATTAAGAATTATGTGAAGCTCACTTTCATGCCCTTGATCTTCTTGATGAATGTCATCTTTATGCCTTACAACATAAATTCTAATACAAGGATCGTATTTCCAAACAACATAACAATTGTGTTAAAGTTAACATATTTAATGTTAGTGATATTGTCTTTAAATTAGAATACACCCATGATAAAGAAGGTAATACACCCAAGAATGATGGGGCCCATATTTAGTCAAAGATATTTTTGGTTTAAGCACCTACCACCTTCAAACTAATGAAGGCCATGTTTTCAAAAAGGCCACCAATGCATAATTCCTTAAAAAGTACTTTACCTAAAAATATCCTTCTTATCTTCTTGATCATAAAACACTTCATGACACATCTCCAATCTTTAAATGACCTTTGAAACCAAGCATTTTATGCATACAAACCAAAACCTACAATAGGCACCTTGACCAAATGGTCAAAATCATAGCTAAGTACCTCATCAACATCTTCAAGCCATATTACCTCCTTTTACATATAAAAAAAACTTTAATCACCCATTATAAAGTTTCAAATCAGTTTAGAACACTATATGAGCAACTTTGGCACTTTTTAGGTAGTCAACACTGCCAAAAATGGTCAACTCAAAATTTTAACCATAAAAACTCACATCTAAGCAAAATAAAGACTAAAAAACTTGGGAATGACTCATGAAAATCTTCCACAAGTCCTCACACAACCAATTCTTCCTGCTCCTTCAAATCACCATTCAACCAAGGCATCAAAAATTGATCAAAAATGAACTTTAAGACCAAAAGACCTGAACATACCTTTTAAACAATAAACCAACCTCAACAACTAAAGTAACTCTTTTGAATGATTGTTTCACCTCTCTAAATGACTCATAATTAATTCAAATAAGAAATAATGACCCCTATATAGGATCTTAGATATTCAAACAAATATTTAGGTAATGGTTTAGTCATTATGTCTACCATTTATTCCTTAGAAGGTACATATTTCAATTTGACAACTTGATCACTAACTTACTCCTTTAGAAATTGATACTTGATAGGGATATGCTTAGTCTTATAATGCATCACTGAGTTCTTTGAAAATTTTATGGCACTATTATTGGCACATATAATAAGACAAGGACCACCTTGACTTACCTTATAATCTTCTAATGTCTGCTTCATCCAAATGACTTGAGTACAACAAGAATTTGCAACAATATATTCATCCTCTGTATTAGACAAAGATACTAAAGATTACTTCTTGATTAACAAATATACCAAGGATTCACCTATGAAGAACACTCCACTAGTGCTCTTCCTATCATCAACACATCCTACCCAATCATCATTTATATAGGATCTTATCTTGAATTCCTTACTCCTACGATACCACAAACCATAGTTCATGGTGCCTTTGAGATACCTTGGGATTCTCTTAACATCCTTCAAGAGAGATTTTCTATGATTTACTTGATATCTTCCAACTACACTTCTTGCATAATATCAGGTCTAGAAATAGTAGAATACAATAGGCTCCCAACCATGGATCTATACAAGTATTGATCAACTTTAGGAGACTCATCACACTTACTCAACTTGCATCTAGTTTCCATAGGAGTACTCATGGATTTGATATCTAACATAATGAATTTATCAAGCATCTCCTTAATGTATTTGGCTTGAGTGATAAATATCCCTTTATCTAGTTGATTTATCTGCATTTTTAGAAATAATGAGTTTTCTCCCAACATAGGCATCTCAAATTTAGTCTTCATTACCTCTACAAATTTCTTACTCATCTTATAATTTAAAGATTATTTCATCCACATAAACCAAAATAATTAATTGATTATCTCCTTCTAACTTGATGTAAAAATTATTGTCTGCCACTCCTCTTCTAAAACCTTGACTTAGGAGATACTTATCTAATATATAATACCAAGCTCTAGGATCTTGTTTAATGCCATAGAAAGCCTTCTTCAATATTTAAAAAAAAAATTTATTATCTTTTATAGTATAACCCTTAAGAAGCTCCATAAAAACTTATTTTAATTTGCCATTCAAAAATGTAGATTTAACATCCATTTGGTAGACCTTGAAGTTTTTAGAATTATCATAGGCCAAAAATAGTCTAATAGCTTCCATTCTAGCTACAAGAGAGAAATTTTCATCAAAGTCAATCCATTCTACCTAATCAAATCATTTACATACCAACCTAGCCTTGTTTCTTACCACTTCACATTTTTCAATCAATTTATTCTTATATACCCACTTAGTTCTAATTACATTATTTCCCTTAGGCCTAGGAAGTATATTTCAAGTGTCATTTCTTTTAATCTAATCAAGTTCTTCATCCATAACATAACACTATTCCTTTTCCTTACTAGCTTCAATGAAGGTTTTTGGTTCATGGATAAACATAAAGGTTGAATCATGTTGATCTTGATTGGACAACAATCTCCCCTTAGTTTGTATACTATCATTCATATCACCAATGACTTGAGAAGCTAGATGATATACTTGAGTTCTTCTTGAAGTAAATTTAGTATCAATTTTGGTATCTTCTTCATCATCTTCATCTGATAGATAGATAGATTGGTCTTTATTTTTAGTAGGACTAGTAGTTTAATCACATGAATTCAAAGTAGACTTCTTAGTAGGAACACTTTCATCAACTCTCACATTATAAATTTCAAAAAATTTATGAGGTCTTTTGTTGAAACATCTATAGGTAGAACTAATAGAATAATACTGAAGAAATATACCTTCATCAGATCTAGAATCAAACTTGGCTTGATTTTATTCATCCCTTTTGATGTAAAAATTCAAAACACTCTGAATCACTTAACATTTATAACTCTTCTTTTCCATATTTCTTAATGGTTCTTGATATTATTCACTCTAATTTGACATCTATTAAGAATGTAGACTGAATTACTTGCAACCTCTTCCCAAAAACCATCAAACAACTTGGTATCTTGCAGTAAAGTTTTAGACATCTACTAAATGGTTCTATTCTCTCTTTCAACCACTCTATTTTGTTTTGGAGTCCTAGTAGATGAATATTATCTTATTATTCCATGAGTATCATAGAACTCATCAAATGCATTAGACCAAAATTTTCCTTCTCTATATGATTTGACACACTTGGTCTTTGATCCCTTCTCATTCTCAATAAGGGATTTCAAAGCTTTGAACTTGGTAAAAGCTTTTGATTTTTATTTTAATAAATAGATCCAAGTCATTATTTTAAAGTCATCAATCAGAAACATGAAATATTAATTACCTTATATACTTTTAATTCTCATAGGACTGCATAAGTTAGTGTGGATTAACTCCAATGATTTAGTAGTAGAAAACTCTTTTGTCTTGTATCTTCTATTTACCTGTTTACCATGAAGACAAGACTTAAACAAAGATTGAGTAACCTTAAAAATATTGGGCATATTTATTAAAATCCCATTTAAACTAATCCTTATCATATTCTTGAAGTTTATGTGACCAAGTCTTCTATGCTATAGCCAACTTTTTTCTACTTGACTCATCAAACACTTTTCTCTTTTGGAATCATGATATACATACACATTATTTTTTGACTTGTGAATCTTGGCAAGGAGTATGCCATATTTTACTTCTCTAATTTCATAGGCATCATCATATAATTTCACAAAAATACCTTATCCACACATCTGAATAACATTGAGAAGATTATTCTTTAACCCTTCAACATATAAAATTTTTTTAGTCTTTAAATTTCCATTGTTTAAACTCAAAGTTCCCTTAGATCTTATAGTAGCAGAGTTATTGTCACCAAACCTAAAAACACTAGGGTTTGATTTATTAAGAGTAATAAATTTACTCTTATCTCCTATCATGTGACTATAACAACCACTATCTATGTACCATTTCCTATCCCCATTTTAGTTTGAATGTAATGCAACTTTGACAAACATGGACTCTTAATTGTGAATAATAATGTACCTAAAGATAACTTTTTAAGATATTAAGCCTCAAAAGGACCTGATCTAATACCAATTGATGGGGTGCAATCCACTGAGAAGGGGAGGTGACTCAACGGTAAACCAATTAAAAATTTTCTTCAAAAACCTCTTAAGTAGTATAAGCAAACTCAAAGCAATATGTAACAATGAACAATCATACATGCAATGATTACACTAGAATTATATGGGAACCCTTAAGGGTAAAAAACCCCACCCTAAATCCTATAAATTAATGGACTACTATCCTATAAATATGGAGCAAAAAATAGGCTTTTAGTGAGACACATATCTCACATGAAACACCTATTTCTAGATTGGTTAAGTCCTTCTGACTAAGGTGAATGAGCGCCCACTCAAGCACCTTAATAAATATAACACTTTTGAATATTTAATATATTCACCTATGATTAATATCCCTACAAGAGACACCCTTCTTCAATTCTACAAATTTACACAAGCCACCAACATAAGCAATAACCCCTTCTCAAGCCCTTCACTCACACTTGAAAATATTCAATCATAACTATCACAAATATGTTAAATAGAATCCAAAAAATATGTTTATTCTAATGAAACCATTCTAAACTAAAACCCTCAATAACTCTAGTCTCTAAGACCCTCAAGAACCTTCGTATAAGGTCTTCAGAATATATTCATAAACACTTGCTTGTCTAGCTTGATCCTCTCCAAAAAGGGAATAAACATATTTTATATATACAATTATAAACTATGGTTAGACATATCACTTTATAAAATTTTAGGAAGAATCACTTATGTCTCCCAAGGTCAGCCATGAACCTCTGTAAAAGCTTTCTAGTCCATACCATGAGCCCATGTGACAAAAACCTAACAAACAAAGCATAACTCCACTTGTGCAACGATGTTTGACTAATAAGAGATTATTAAAACCTTAAAAATATCTTAAAAATTAATTAAAGGAGTCCTCAACACTTTCCAATCCTCAAAACACTTGATTTGACCAATTTTTCTCCAAACAACCTCAATCATTCAAACCAAGTTCCTTTTGCTAGCAAAAAACATCATGGTCAACTATGAGTCAACCATTCACTCATCTCTAAGTGAATAAGAAAAATAAAACTTACATGGATAGAGGGAATACATCCCCTAAATCATCTCCAAGAGCTCAAACCCATCCCTACTGATTGATTAGATCTTCCAATTTTACTTCTAACTCTGACTAGTTTTTCTCACTCATGGCACCCTTTCCTTCATATCGACTAGGAAAATTTGAGGACTTATATATTTTAAATAGAGAAATGAATCTTCCTAAATATTTAAATTAATGTTTTAATCAATATATAAGCTTAATCAAACACCCATTTGTTTCCTTGGTCATTCTTACAAATTTCTTTCAAAATCAAAATCACTATTAAGAAGCACTTTTCTACGAGACCCAAAAATAATCAAGACTAACCAAGCCCATCCTCAGAATCCTAGATGAGTCCTCCACAAATTCAAAACATAATTTTGGCCATCCACCACATTTTTAATAATCAACAATAAATATCTTCAACATTAGTCTAAGACTAGGGTTTTCACACATAAAAACTTGCTTACATTATTAGCAATTATTCATAAATAATAAGCCCTTAATCCATGACATAATGATTTTAAAACTATTAGGAACATTCCAAAACATCTCAAAAAGTATCAACTCCCCATTAAAAGTCTACATGAGCTGAAGAACGTGAGAACTTTCCTCTTGGGCTCGAAATGCACCATTTGAGCACCCTCTAAAGCACATGAAGGAATTTTTAACTTTCTATCTCATCATCTAACCTTTGAATTGGTAAATATACTTTACCACACATATATGATCATCTCTCATGTATATATAGTGTTAAACACCTTAAAATCATTCATTGACTCTTCACTAGGCCTCACAAGCCCATCTAGGCCAATGGCTAAACTATCTTGTAGACCTCTTACCACCTCATAGAAACCATATATCTAAAATATCATCATCCTATACATTTCCAAAATTCATATGCCAAACATAATAAGATCCTTATCATGGCATACACGCCAAATTACTCAAGATCTCTCTGGTAACCATAGAAGGTCAAGCCTACAAAGCATAAATTGACCTACATACATCATGAAAAACATATGAAGTCAACCCTCAGGCATAAAATACATCAAGAGTATGTCACAAAAAATCATAACAATATCCTATCCATCATACATCATTCACCTAGGATACTCATGCTCACTCATGCAAACATCACACTATTCCAAGCACAATAGGCCATCATATTCCATCACTCTAACCTTTTAGAACACTTTGTCATTTCTAATGACTCTTAGACATAAATGAAAACACCTACCATCAATATCCCAACAACACTATGACCCTCATATAGGATATTCATGACTAATTTGATAGTCACATCATAAAAACCATCTTTTGACAAGTTGGTAAACATGTGACAATAGGAAGAATCTATGCATACAGAAGAAGAAGAATTAAAAGAGCATGATCTTGCCTTTAATCAACAAAAAAGAAAGAATAATATCAAGTTTTCTAAACCAAAACAAGTTCAACAATGCCATTCATAAGGGGATGAACAATAGAAAATTTTCCTTATATATGGATAAATAGGCCATGAGCTAAATAATTATTGGTATAACTCATTTACACAAGGATCTTCAAGAAACAAGAAGCCCAATCACCAATAATCATCTCATCCACATAAAAGACAAGGATAAAAGAAATGGAATTGGAGGAATAAATCCAATCAACAAGGTAACATTGCTAAATAAGAAGACACCCACTTAGATGTGGACTTCCTATATGCTACATAGTGTCATGATGAATTAACATCACAAAGTTTTATCTGGTACATTGACTTGGGTAAAACTCAACATATGATTAGAAGATAAGATTGGTTCTATAGCATGAATAAGACTTCCCTAAAAAATCATGTCTCTTTGGGTGATGACTCATCGTATCAAGTTTAAGGCATTAGTAATATCTCCTTACCACTTGGATGACATGATTACAAAATATCAGATGTCTTATAAGTCTTAGGACTCACAAAGAATCTTTTATCAATTAGTCAGCTACTTGAAAATAACCTCAAGGTTGACTTTAATTGTTAAAGTGGAAAAAATATGTGTTTGATCAAAGATAAGTCAAAATGCTCACGTATTATTTCACGAGCCTCAAGAGTTAGTAAAATGTTCCAACTTGAATTTATTCAATCAAATAATCAAGCACTTGTAGATCATGATTTAGACTTAGCCAATCTATGGCATCATAAATATGTTCATGTCAATTTTGGATACCTGAATTCACTCAACAATTAGAACATGGTCTATGAACTTCTTCAGTTAAATAAAAATATAGATCTCTACACTGGTTGTCTAGTAAGGAAATAATATTAGACATCTTTTGGTCAAAGTTCCTCAATAGCATTTGGTAAGCTTGATCTGGTACATATCAATCTATGTGGCCCCATGGAATTCAATCACTATGGGTTTCATTATTTCATGATCTTTAGTGATGACTACTCATGCAAGAAGTGGGTCTACTATCTGAAGACCAAAGACCAAGCCTACAATACTTTCAAAGAGTTCAAAGCCTTAGTTGAAATAGAAATTGGTAATAAAATTAAAGGCTCTATGTTCAGATCTAGGAGGATAATTCACCATTAACACTTTGTTTGCTTATTTGAAAGAACATGGCATTTTTCAATAAATGACTCCACCATACACTCCATAGTAGAATGGTGTTTTAGAATGATGAAACCACACTATCATGGAAATGGTGTGTAACATGATTGAATATTCAAGTTATTCACACACATTAAGGGTACAAGTAGTTTATTTGTTGAACAGGTCACCCACTACAACTCTTCATAATATGAATCCATATGAACCTTGGCTAGGGCATAAACCTTTCATTTCTCATCTTTTAGTTTTTGGATGTAAATCTTATATACATGTTCCTAAAAAGAAGAGGAAGAAATTAGATAGTATATCCATGCCTTATGTCTTCTTAGGGTATAATTAAGAGTCATTAGCTTACTAACTAATGGACCCTAAAATGAAGAAGATATCCATCAATAGGGATGTTGAGTTTGATGAGAAAATTAAAACTAGTTTTCCTTCTACAAAATCAAATGATTCAGTAATTAGACCTCTAGACAATTCTGAATGTCATAACCACACTGAAGGTGATAATGATGATGAGGATGATCAATCAGTTAATGTAGATAAATCCATAAGAATAGTGTAACATATGCCTAAATGGTATACAAGTATATTAAGAGATTATTATTGTCCCCCAAAAATATCAGCTATTTTTGGGACAACATTTGAATTATTTTGGTCTTACAGACCAAAATTATCTCTTCCCTTTCCAAATTTTGTCTTGGGCATTCAAACTCCTCATTTTTCAAGATTTTCAAAAATCTACAGACTATAAATAGGCTTATTTCTACAAGTTCAATGGGTTTCACGACTTCTACAGGTGTGTTCAATCAAAAGAATCAGTTTCTAACAATTGGTCATTTTTAGAATTGGTTCATCACCTTGGTTCAAATAGAAATTTCCATCAGCAAGCATTAGCAGTAGGTTCAACATTTTGGTTCAACATCAAATGGTTCAAAGACAGGTTCAATCAAGCGGTTCAATGCTTTGTTTCAAAATTTGGTTCATTCACTCAGCTTCAACACTTTGATTCATTATTTGGTTCAATCAAGCGATTCATTAGTCGGTTCAAAGCTTTGTTTGAACTGTTGAACCAAAATTTGGTTCAACAACTAAGTTTAACGTTTGGTTTAATGACCAATTTTAACATTCGGTTTAATGCTTAGTTCATCAGTTTGGTTCACTCAAATTGAACCATTGACTTGAACCATTTTTGGTTCAACCGATTGGTTTAATGTCTTGATTTAATGGAATGGTTCATAGCCTAAGTTCAAAGGAGCCTGAAGGCCATTCAAAGACTGCTCGAAGGGTAGATACCCTTGCGGGAGGCTCTTCTTGACTCAAAATTGGTCATTTCTTAAGACTTGAAAAGGCAAGTATAATTTGGAAAAGAGCCAAACAGAAAAGCCTAAAGAAGACAAAGGAATGACATGCCTAGAAATGTCAAATTCAACATAGTAAATTAGTTGTTGATCCTTTAAACATACAGATCAGAATACATTCACAGATCTCAAAGCTAAGACCACCAGAAAGTGAGGAAGGAATAGAATAGTAAATTAAATCCAGGACCCGATTCAATTAATCGGACAAGGAGGAATGAGGAAGATAAGATCAGATCACCAGGTGAACATTGAAAGTTGCAACTTTCAATAAGCATGACTTATTTCCTTGCATTGATAAAATCAAATGGGTAAAGCGCCCCTAAGTTAGGGTGTATCTCCTTAACAAATTCTAACACAAAATGATGTATTGATTATTCCCAAGTGCTTCTTGAAAAGGCTATATAAGGGACTTTATTCTATTGTAACAAGGATCTCTTTTTTGGACAATTAGAATGAAACTCTGCCCAAATTGTAAGGCATTACTGAGACTTTGAGCTCAGATTGCTAACCATATTTTGTTATTGGAATAAGAAAACAAGTGTTTTTTTAGACTTTGTGCTGTAATATCTTTGTTATTGAGGAAATCATTCTTATGTCTTTTTCTTCAATATATCTTCTGTTCCTTTAATTCAACAAGTAGAATTAGTGACTACAGTTAAAAAAGGTGTCCTAAAGAGTCGACTGTGGAGAGACTTTATTCCCCCATAATCGCCTTTAGTTTATTTTCTTTTCATTTCTGTGTAAAGGACCTTTAGGCAGCTTTGTGCCCTCATTGTCCTTCATATCTTACTCTTGAGCAATCTAGGTGAAGACTTTGAGTTGCATCTCTATTTGCTAGTTATTGCATCCTTTGCTACATTTTGCTTTTATTTCCAAGAGTATTCTTGTGGCTGGCTAAATAGTTCTTTTGAAAGAAGAGGAGTGTTGTCTATCATTCATTTGAGTTTTTCATTTGTTTTGTACACATCATCTTTGAAGGAAGAGAGATGGATGGTTTTTCTCACCCTTGAGTATTATTTTCTATATATATATATATATATATATATATATATAGCATACCTACAGGAAACCTCCCCTTGATGAGAGGAGAGATCAATGTCTTTTTGATGTGGTAAAACTACACATTTGGATGACTAATCTTCCTACTTTGGCTGATCAGACCTATTTTGTTTATCAGTATGCTGATCAACAAAATATTCAACCAATAGTTTTTGGCAACTATATTGGGGAAAGAGTGCACATTTTTGAAGTCTTAAACTTCAAGTTGAAGCAGATCCTACTCGTTTCCAATTTTTGTTCTACAATCTAGCAACTTCACGATATACCAGAGGCTAGAAATCCCAAGGTGTTTTAGACCCTACTTTTGAGTTGGTGTGATAGAGTAATTTTGGGTTGTTTCCTCCACCATCTCAACTTGGATGAACTGCTGGTCGAGCCTTGCCTACCCACACTCCACCTGGATTAGTGATCCCACTTTTGCATAATCAAATCATGGCTCAAGGACACTAAGGTAATTCTTTTGGTCCCTTGAATTTGACTCCACCTCTACATGAGCTTCCACGCAGTTCAAAGAAGAATTTCCCTAAATTCTTTGATGATGGGAAGGTTCATCTCGATGAACACATTATAGCTTTTAGCATAGTCTGTGGGGTAATAGGGGTGGAATTTAAAGATATAGTAGTCAGGCTATTCATGGAGACACTACAAGGTGCTACTGCTAACTGGTTCTACCACTTGCAGGCTAGGTCAGTGATTGATTGGGACACTTTGAAAGACAAATTCAAAGCAAGATTCAAGCCTGCAAAAGATGCACATGCCTTGCTAGCCTAGCTCACTCAGATGAAGAAGGAGCCTCATGAGCTTATGAGAGAGTTTATTGCTAGGTTTGACAAGCTGAGACACAAGATTCCCTTTGCTGCCCAACCAATAGCTCAGAACCTCAAATGCTTCTTCATCAACTCACAATTTCCTGAAGTGAGTTTCTTGCTAAGATGGGCCAAACATGTAGACCTTGTTACTACTCAAGACTTGGCTACTAAGGTAGAAGATGACCTCATCTTGGTAGAAAAGATAAGGAAAGACCCTAATAAAGGTAAATCCACTTCATCTTATGAATACTCCCCTACAGTCACTACTAACCCAATGGTATAAAAGCTAGCAAATGAAATGCTAGCTCTGAGAAAGCAAGTGGCACAAGGGATGTCATCTATTCTTGCATATAGAGATATGCCCAAGAGGAATTTCCAGAATCAGGCATACCAAGGCAATGCTGCTAGGAATCAGGGATAGCAAAATCACCTTCCTCCTCCATAGAGGAATCTTGCCCTTGAAGCACCTCCAAACAACTTGGCAATTGGATATCTTGAAGCTAAAATGATTTTTCATTCCATTCCAAGCTAAATATCAAAGATGATGCTAATCTCTTCCTTGAGGAAGAAGAAGAATTTGTTGGCGACTCCCATATTAGTTTCTTGAATTATTAGAATGAACCCAGAAGTGAAGGCCATGTAGTTGAGGGGTCATATGATGTATTTACCTAGTCTAAAAATCAATCAGCTCAACAAGTTGATAAAGATAAAGTAGAAGAGTGACCTCAATCAATAGTTTTAATTTCTAAACGGGGATTTACTCTTTCTTTCTAGCCAAAGGATCTGGTGGTTTCAAGAAAGGTAAATACGCCTACGCCTTCTACTTCAATTTTACAGTCCAATCCTCCCCATTTAAAAAATCAAAATGATGAACTCCCATCCTCTGCTCCTAGCTCATTTTAGGAATTTGATATCATTGACCATATAAAGAGAACCAAAATTCAAATGTCTAAATTTGAATTTTTGCAATCCCATCCTGAGCAGTTAGATAGATTAGTTCAATGTGTTAAAAATCAAAACATCCATGTTGAATGAATGATCCCCAAGGTGACACATGATGCAACCAAAAATGCACCCAATAGGAACAACCTTGTCATCGCTTCCCCTGCTACTCCTGTTAGGACTAAACCTTTTTATGTCACATTGTTGATAAATGGATATAAGTTGAATAATTGTATTATTGATTTTGGAGCTTTAGACAATGTCATGCCTACTAAAGTGGCTGAATCCCTTGGTTTCACACTGACCAAGCAAGTGCCATTGGTCTCACATTTGGGATATGTTTCTCCATGGAGAATAAGCAAGTGCCATTGCTGGGACAAATCAAAGATGCCCAATTTGCATTTGCAGCCTTCCCAGCCAAGAGAATTAAGATGACTATTTTGGTGGTTGACGTCCTAGCATCTTATGGCAATTTGCTTGGATGAAATTTTTGCAAGGACATGGGAGGTGAATTAAGCATGGATCTATCTGAGGCAAGGATCCATATCCAAGGCATGATGAAGAGATTGCTCCCTAAAAAGGAAGCAAAATTTGTGGTCACTCAGACATCAGCTCTCAAAGCTCAAATTCTTTTTGAATCCATAGGAATGGGTAATTATTTTCTGTCTACAGATGAAGTACATGAAACACCTGAAAGTATCAATTCAAAAATTAGTTTAACAAGAACAATATAAAAATTGGTAGGCTGTAGTACAGACCAAGAAGGTTTCTCCAATTCTGATGAAGAAAAGTCAATATCAGATGAAATATGGACTTTGGAATTTGATGGCAACTATTCTTCTACTAGTTCAGGAGCTGGGATTGTTTTGATATCTCCTCAAGGAGATATGTTCCCTTCATCTTACAAATTACAGTTTAGCAACACTAACAATACAGTTGAATATGAATCTTTGTTGCTGGGCATGAAGGCTGCTCAAGAAAAAGGCATTAAATTTCTTCATGCCAAAGGAGATGCTGAATTAATAGTTTGCCAAGTGAGGAATTTATACCAAACTAAGAATGAAATATTACACCACTAATGTAACTTGGTTTGGGACCAAATTGAAAGTTTTGATTCTTTCAACATTTCTGCCATACCTAGAGAATCTAATGACAGAGCTGATGCACTTGTTGTTTTAGGAACTCTCTTAGTTCCTCATTCAGATTTCAAAGAAGACATGTATACCATTGACCTGGTTTATAGGCCAAGTGTTCCTGACAATGCTAATCATTGGCAAGTGTTCAATAATGATCATCAAATCATTGCCTTCTTAGAATGAAAAGATAATTTTGAACAGCTTGTTTTGAAGGCAACGAACCTCAAAAGAATGAATCTGTGTCTAAATTTAGCTCATATATAAATGAAGAATTATTGTAGCTGAAAGGAAACAAAATTCCCAAAGGCCTGGTTTCTCTTGAAAAGCTATTTGAAAAACATGATAGATTCATTAAACAACAAACAGACTCAAATTTCTCTCAAGGATTCGATCAAGTGAATCTGTCTACTGAAGAAAATCCCAAGATGATCAATATTGGTAAATGCTACACCCCTAAAGAAATATTCAAGTTCAATTCTTTACTCTCTCAATACATGGATGTCTTAGCATATTCTTATGAAGACTTGAAGTCTTTCAAACCAGATGAAATCCACCATAACATTCCTCTTAAGGCCGACTCAATGCCATACAAGCAAAAATCTAGATAGTATAATCTAAAAATGTCAGGTACTATTCTATCTGAGATACAAAAGATGTTAAATGCTAGAATCATCTTACCAATCCATCATTCTACATGGATTGCAAACATAGTGCCTGTAAGGAAGAAAAATGGTGAAATTCGCATTTGTGTAGATTTTAGAAATCTGAATCAAGCATCTTTGAAAGATAATTATCCTTTACCAATTATGGATCAAGTGCTTCAAATAGTGATAGGTGTAGAGATGTTATCAAGGCTGGATGGTTTCTCAGGTTATAATTAGGTTAAAGTTGGTGAAATAGACCGATACAAGACTGCATTCACTACGCCTTAGGGTACATTTGCATATAAGAGAATGCCTTTTGGTCTAATAAATGCTAGTGCTACTTTTCAAAGAGCTATGAATCTAGATTTCAAAGATGAGATTGGTAAATTCATAGTGGTATACCTTAATGATTTGACAGTATTTTCAAAGCATCGATCTGATCATGTATGCCACCTACAACAAGTGTTGGACTGCTGCTGCCAGAATGGTATTTCCTTAAATCCTAAAAAGTCTATTTTTGGAGTAACAAAGGGGAAACTCCTTAGACACATTGTGTCTAAAGAAGGCATAAATATTGACCCAAATAGAGTCATGTCTATTCAAGAGCTTAATCTGCCTACAAGTAAGAATGTTGTTCATTATTTCTTCAAAAAGGTGAATTTCTTATGAAGATTCATCCCTAAATTTGCTGAGAAGAATAGACATATTATGAACATGATGAAAGGGAAGACTATCTTCAGCTGGACTAAAGAAGGTAAATCAACATTTCAAGATATCAAGACTGCCATTGCTCATGCCCCTACCTTGGTTTGTCCAGATTACCATAAAGATTTCATCATATACAGCTATGCATTTGAGCATACTCTTTCAGTGATTCTTGTTCAATAGGACAAAGAAGGTATGGAATCCCCCATCTCTTTCATGAGTTTCCCTCTCAAAACCCATGAAATGAAGTATTCAAATATAGAGAAGCATGCCTATGCCTTGGTAAAAGTAGTCAAACATTTCTAATTCTATATTCTAAATTCACATACTACTGCCTTAGTTCCAGACACTACAGTCAAGTCTATATTAACTCAATAGAAGTTTCGCACAAAGAGAGGTAATTAGATTGCAAAATCCAAGAATTTGATCTAGATATCAAGCTGACAAAGCTGGTCAGAGGTAAAGGCCTTTGCTAATTAATGGCTAACAATAAACCAAAAGATACATAGCATGAAGAAGCTAAAGTGGAAAATACTCCAATAGTCCTTTTTGTCTCCACTACCAATAAATGGTACTCAAGTATTGCCTACTTTTTGACTTATGGTGAATGTCCTGCTCATTTGTCTTACAAAGAAAGGAGGACTATTAGGTTGAAAGTTTCCAATTTTATCCTTTGGGGTAACACTGTACAAGAGAAGCATAGATGGAGTATTCCTTTGCTATGTAGACAAGGAGCAACAAACCCAGCTTTTGAAATCTTTCCACAATCTAGCCTATGGAGGACATTTTTCAGCTTCTGTGACTGCTCACAAGATTATGTGAGCTAGGTATTACTAGCCAACTCTTTTCCAAGATGCACATAAGTGGGTGAGAAAATGTGAACTCTGTCAACAATTTGTTGGAAGACCCAATTTGGCTGCCCTGCCTCTCAAGCTAGTAATCATAGAGGAACCTTTCCAGCAATGGGGACTTGATTTTATTGGGACAATAAACCCATATTCAAGTGCTAGACATGATTATGTCCTTACAACAACTGATTATTTCACCAAGTGGGTAGAAGCAATCCCAACTAAGCATGCAACTTCAGAAGTTGTATGCAACTTCCTCAAAGAAAATATCATTTCCAAGTTTGGAGTTCCACTCAAAATTGTTACTGATAATGCAGCTCATTTCACCTCTCAAGAGATTACACAATTCTATTTTCATATGGAATTACATTCTCTCATTCTTCTGATTGTTTTCCACAAGGGAATGGACAAGTTGAGTCCAGTAATAAGAATTTGGTAACTATTATCAAAAATCTAGAAGATGATAATCAAAGGACATGGCATAAAGCATTGGTTGATGCTCTATGGGTAGATAGGATCACACCAAAGAGGGCAATTGGTATGTCTCCTTTTCAACTTCTTTACAGTATTAATGTTGATATACCAATCACATTGGAGTTAATAGCCTTGAAATTGGCAAAGGCCATTAAAGATTAGACATTTGAGAGTTCTCTTGACAAAATAATCATGTGCCTGACTCAGCTGGAAGAATAGAGAACCATGGTGGTGGACATAATTGTTGCTCATCAAACTCTGGTAAAGAAACTCTTTGATCAGAAGGCCAAAAATCATGATTTCTAGATTGGGGATCAAGTCCTGTTATGGGACAAAAGAAGAGAACCAAAGGGGATGCATGGAAAGTTTGACTCCCTTTGGAGAGACCTGTTTATAATTCATCAGCACATTGGTGAAAATAGCTTTCTATTGAAATACCAAGATGGCACACTCTTTTCTCTACCCCACAATGGGTAGCATCTGAAATACTTCAATTCTTGAAATATAAGATCATTGCCTCTCTATATATGTATATTTGTACATTTTTAATTCTATTTTGTTTTGTTTGTTTCCATTTTTGAAGCCTTTCATTTCTAGGTAGCATGACTTCGTAACCCAATGGTACACATGAAGACACTGGAGATTCTAGATTCTACTCCTTTCAATTCTTTTTGCAATTGATAGAAGTTCCCCAACTGGAGCCAGCTGTTGTCCCCCAAAATAAGCTATTTTTGGAACAACATTTGAATTATTTTGGTCTTATAAACCAAAATTATCTCTTCCCTTTCCAAATTTTGTCTTGGGCATTCAAACTCCTCATTTTCAAGCTTTTCAAAAATCTACGAACTGTAAACAGGCTTATTTATACAAGTTTAATGTGTTTCACGACTTCTATAGGTGTGTTCAATCAAAAGAATCCGTTTCTAACAATTGGTCATTTTTAGAATTGGTTCATCACCTTGGTTCAAATATAAATTTCCATCAGCAAGCATCAGTAGCAGGCTCAATGTTTTGGTTCAACGTCAAATGGTTCAAAAGCAGGTTCAATCAAGTGGTTCAACGCTTTGTTTCAACATTTCGTTCATTCACTCAGCTTCATCACTTTGATTCATTCTTTGGTTCAATCAAGCAGTTTGTCAGTCTGTTCAAAGCTTTGTTTGAGCCGTTGAACCAAAATTTGGTTCAATGACCAAGTTCAACATTTGGTTCAATGACCAAGTTCAATGTTCGGTTCAATGCTTAGTTCATCAATTTGGTTCACTCAAATTGAACCATCGGTTTGAACCATTTTTGGTTCAACTAATTAGTTCAATGTCTTGATTTAATGGAATGGTTCATAGCCTAAGTTCAAAGGAGCTCGAAGGCCATTCAAAGACTGCCCGAAGGGTAGATACCCTTGTGGGATGCTCTTCCCAACTCAAAATGGGTCATTTCTTAAGACCCAAAAAAGCAAGTATAATTTGGAAATGAGCCAAACAAAAAAGCTGAAAGAAGACAAAGGAATGACATGCTTGGAAATGTCAAATTCAACACAGTGAATTAGCCATTGATCTTTTAAACATACAGACCATAATACATTCATAGATCTCAAAGCCAAGACCAGCAGAAAGCTGAGAAGGAATAGAACAGTAATTTAAATTCAAGACCCAATTCAATTAATCAGACAAGGAGGAATGAGGAAGATAAGATCAGATCGCTAGGTGAACATTGAAAGTTGCAACTTTCAATAAGCATGACTTATTTCCTTGCATTGATAAAATCAAATGGGTAAAGCGCCCCTAAGTTAGGGCATATCTCCTTAATAGATTCCAATGCAAAATGATGTATTGATTGTTCCCAAGTGCTTCTTGAAAAGGCTATATAAGGGAATTTCTTATATTGTAATAAGGATCTCTTTTTTGGACAATTTGAATGAAACTCTACCCAAATTATAAGGCATTGCTGAGACTTTGAGGTCAGATTGCTCACCATATTTTGTTATTGGAATAAGAAAGCAAGTGATTTTTCAGACTTTGTGCTGTAATATATTTGTTATTAATGAAATCATTCTTATGTCTTTTTCTTCAATATATCTTTTGTTCCTTTAATTCAACAAGCAGAATTAGTGACAACAGTTAAAAAAGGTGTCCTAAAGAGTCGACTATGGAGAGACTTTGTGCCCCCATAATCACCTTTAGTTTGTTTTCTTTTCATTTTTGTGTAAAGGACCTTGAGGTGACTTTGTGCCCTCATTGTCCTTCGTATCTTACTCTTGAGCAATCCAGGTGAAGACTTTGAGCTGCATCTCAATTTGCTAGTTATTGCATCCTTTGTTACATTCTGCTTTTATTTCTAGGAGTATTCTTGTGGGTGGCTGAATAATTATTTTGAAAGAAGAGGAATGCTTTCTGTCATTCATTTGAGTTTTTCCTTTGTTTCGTACACATCATCTTTGAAGGAAGAGAGATGGATGGTTTGTCTCACCCATGAGTATTATTTTCTATATATATAGCATACCTATAGGGAAACTCCTATTG
>JARHVA010005431.1:1167500-1209129 GCA_037957365.1 Torreya grandis
GTAAATCTATGTTTTTCCATTCCAATAGTGACTAAAACCAGTTAACTTCCATTAACATCACTTAATAAATTCTTAATTTCACTTTAATCCAACTCTCCCCAATTATTTAATTATTATTATATTCATTTCAAATTTGTGCATGTCAACCTATGTTACATGTCTGAGTAATCGACTTATAATTCTACTTAAAACATTATTAGTAATGATAAGTATTACTTCTCCTTCATCATACTCTATGAATGTTAGAAAGATTAGGCATAGATCTTAGGATAGTCTTAGTTTATAATTAAATATTTGAAAAATTCTTAAAATATAAACAATATCCTAATTCTAAAATAGTATTTTACCTGACAATAAAGTGATGATATCCTTTAATCTAAGAATATAAATTGGATAATTAGTATCTTATCCATAATAGTATTTTATAAATATAATTGTCACTTTATTACTATTTTATACAAACCATATACATCTTTTTTTATCTTATTACCTTCAATTATATATTGATATTCTTGAATATCAATGATAACAATTAATGCTCCAAAATAATGTAAAGACATTTTTGATAGTCTATATATAATAGTAACTTGATATCATCCACATAGATTTGTATTCCCATAATCATAAAAAACATGAATATAGTAACATAATATAGTTATACTATAACATTATACAGTATTCTACATAAAATATACATAATTAAATCATACACACTATTTATTCCATTTATAAGTACTAAACTTAAACTAGCATTCACTATCACACAAAATCTAATATCTAACTTCAATTAAATTTATAAACATACTAACTCTAACAATCCAAACACACAATGCATAAAACATATAAAATATAATGTGGTGTGTGCATGGGTTTTAATATTTTCTCTATCATATTTTACCATCTCTATCTATGTCACCCTCTTTGATGATAGTCTCTGTCTATCATGCTTTGAGGGATGAACTCTCATGCATCCAACTCATGACAAGAAGATAGTTATCCTAATACATCATGATATATATCATAAAATAATTCTATAACAATAAATGTAATATAATCATTATGTACATAATGCATAATTATCCAATTCATAATAATGAAATCATGAAATCCAAGTAACATACAACTATCCCATATCAGTATATGACTTATAATTTAGTTAAAAAGTAATAAATCAATTTAACAACCATAATAATCCATGGATAATTAGGTAAATAAGCTTAGTGATAAATTGGGATGTAACATCTTCCCCCCCCTAAATATGGTCATAGTCTCGATGACACATACTCAAATAATAGTTTTGAATAACAAATAAAGTTTATTAGAAAAAAATAGCATAGTATGAAGCATAAAATCAATTAAACAAATGTATAAATAGCCTATAAAACTCATCATAGTTCCCCCAAGTATCACTATCCTTAGATTGTTGGTCCAAGAAAACATTTCACTATGACACTTATCTATTATGTAAATAAAGATTATGAGTGTCAATTAATTTGATTGGTTCTATCATGACCAGCCCAAAATCTAAAACCTATAAAGCATTCCAATCCAACACACATGAAGGATCAACTATATACTTTTTAAGATAAGATACATGGAAGACATTATGCAATATATATAACAATGGTGTAAATACAATCATATATATTACATGATTTATCACTTATAAAAACTTTAAGGGTCCCACATATCTCAATGAAAGTTTTGATGACTTCCCAAATTTAATCAAGATATTTTGTGGCTTAACCCAAAATAATACTTTATCAACTACTAAAAATTACCTAGTTGTTCTCTTCAGATCAATGTATCTCTTCTACCTATCATTAGCCTCAGCTAATCTTTACCTTATTATTCTAATTTATCCTCCATTTTTGAAAGCATTTTAGGTCTAAATACTACCCTATCTTCTAACCTATCCTAACTGATTGATGTCCTACACCTTCTTCCATAAATTGATTTAAATGGTGCATCTTCAAAGAATATTGGTATAAGATATTATATGAAAAATAAACCAATGGGAGGTATTGTTCACATTTGTATTTATGATCCATGTAAACATACAAATAAGATCATCTAACACCTGATTAACTCTCTCAATTTAACCATTAGTCTGTTAGTGATATGTAGTACTGAAGTTTAGTTGTGTACCCAAAGATGAATTTAGATTTAACCAAAACCAAGAATTCATTATTGGATCATGAGTTGATATGATATTCTCTATAAAACCATGCAATTGATACACTTCATTTACAAAGCTCTTCATAGGAGTTAACACATCACCTATCAATTTACCTAGTATAAAATGTGATACCTTTGTTAGTTTATCAACTAAAACCAAGATCATGTCATGCATGTTATTTGATAATTTTAATCCTTGGATAAAGTCCATGCTAATCACTTACCATTTCCATTCTGGTATATCATGTGGATATAACAACCTAACTGGATGTACATATTTAACTTTTACTCACTGACATTCCAAACAATGTGACACAAAGTTTGTTGCATCTTTATTGATTCACTTCTAGAAATAAAGTGGTATAAGCTATATCATGAGTTTGATTACTCCTAAATGTCTTAAATGTGGGGAATTTTATATTTATTCTAGCACTATGCTCCTTAGATTATCCCAATGTGGCACATACATCCTTTTATTGTATCACAAAAGGCCATCATTTTTTAAGTTGTTTCTTTTATATTTAGGATTATAAGCATTCTCAGACAAAGCCTTCCTAACCTAATTATAGAATTCATCTCTTAGTGATAATTTGATCACACGACCCATGAAAGTATTCTTGATAGTAACCACAACTATTATGTAACTTCTATGAATTACAACATTAGATACTCTATTTTCCTTGTCTTTGATGTAATTTATATCAGTCATAGTGAGACAAAAAATCTAACCAACATCTTTGATGAGCATTCAAATTTGGTTGGGTGAAAATGTATGAGTCCCAAGTTATTAGTAATGAGCTCAAATGGTTTTCTCAACAAATAATGTCTCCAAACTTTTAAATAATGAACAATTATTATAATTTCAACATCATGAGGGGTGTAATTCACCTCATAAGGCTTTGGCTTTCTTAAATCATAAACTAACACTTTACCACCTTGCATAAGGAATCCTCCTAGTTTATCCTTATATGCATCTATGATCACTAAAAATTGTCCATTGGGATCAATAAATCTTAATATTGGTTCTGAATTAAGCCTTCTTGTTAATTCCTAAAAAGTTAATTCACATATATCTAACCAGATAAAACTTTGATTCTTACACTGTAAAGAGGTAATCAGATTAGCTATCTTGGAAAAATTTGAAATGAATTTCCTATAATTTCCCACTAATCCCATGAAACTCCTTAACTCATGGATAGTCATTGGTGTTGTTTATTTCATAATGGCTCTTATCTTAGCTAGAGCAATGGAGATGTCATCTGCTGAGATAATATGTCCCATATATTGCACTTTCTTTTATAAAAATGTAAACTTAGATAATTTTCCATACATTCTATACTTTCATAGATGTTGCAAAATGAGATATATATGTCGAATATTCTCTTCTTAATCCTTTTAATATATAATAATGTCATCTAAAAAAAATAAAAACAAAATGTTCTAGATAATATCTAAACACACTGTTCATGAGATTCATGAATGTTTCAGGTGCATTCATCAACCTAAAAGGTAATACTGTAAACTCATAATGCCCATAGTGATTTATAAATGACATATTTTGAATATCCTCATATTTTATTCTTAATTGATGACATCTATATCTAAGATCAATATTAAAAAAGACCATTGATCCTCACATCTGATTGAAAAGATCATCTATTTGAGGTAGTGGATACGTGTTTTTCATTGTCACTTTATTCAACATTTTATAATCAATACAAAGTCAAAGAGTGTCATCCTTATTCTTAAAAAAGATAACTGGTGCACCTCATGATGACACACTTAGTATGATCTATTCTATGTACAACAATTCTTGAGGTTGTGCCTTTAATTTAACCAATTCAGTGGTTGCCATTTTATATGGTGCTTTAGACTGAGATTCCAATCCTAGTTTGATATCAATATATAAATCAAATTCCTATTCAGGATACAAGCCTAAAAATTCCTCTAGAAAAACATCATGAAAATTTCTAAGGAAAGGATAATCTTCAATTGGTGGTTAC
Organism: Torreya grandis; assembly: GCA_037957365.1. NCBI lineage: Eukaryota > Viridiplantae > Streptophyta > Pinopsida > Cupressales > Taxaceae > Torreya > Torreya grandis. The sequence continues at coordinate 1,171,682 of JARHVA010005431.1, forward strand.
TTAACTTCTTCCATTTACTTTATCTTGACGATAAATTCTTGACATCACTTTCCTTAGGCCATCCTAAGTTGCATTGCAAAATATACCTAATTATTAACTCCCCTTTCTCACCTTGAATTAGTGTCTAATTTTTAGAGTCATCTAAACACTCAACCTTTTTTAGATAATAGTCAACCTTGGCCTTATACTTCGCAAGCCAGTTGACTCCTAAGATCACATCATATGACCCTAGTGGTGTAATGTGGAGATCTAATCTTGTTTTGAATTTATAAAACCTATTATTTTATTCAAATAAATACTTTTCAACTTAGAATTTAGAATCATTCATGTATTATATTGACCATACATTTTCCATTACTAGTTTTTTTTGACAATTTTTAGAATTCTAAGAGATAAAATATTTTTTAGCCCCTGCATCTATCAAAATGGAAAGTGGATGTTTAAAAAAAATACCTTATATTTCTATGGGTGAATCTTTTAATTTTACTTGTCAATTATCAACTACTACATGAATAAATTACTAAAAATTTCCTTGCTAAGGGACATAACCTTTGTTCTTTAACTTATCTTGGGTACATTCATTTGCAAAATGGTCACCTCCACATATGAAGCAACCTCTTAATGGTCCCTTCCTATCATACTATTGATTTCCCTTGAAATCACCTTTGGAAACATTACCCAATTTTTTTCTACCTAAACCACTATTAAATTTGGTATTCTAGCTCTTGAATTGACTCTTAGAGTCTCCACTCCTCTACTTCCAATTATTCTTCTTGAAATTTGGCTTATAATGTCCTTTTAAAAAAAAAAATTGTACCTAACTTGACCAAGAGATTTAAACTTTTTATCCTATTTGATTACTTTCTCAAAGACTTGGTCTATGGTAGATTGTCCATGAACATCCACCTATACACCAATCTAGGGGTTTAATCCCATAATGAACTTTTTAATCTTGAACCTCTCATTTGCTTGATACTAAGGTACATATTTGATAAGTTTGGTGAATTATTCCTAGTACTCATTCATCAATAATTATCCTTTATTTAAAATTGATAATCCATAAGATTTTGGTCAAAATATAACAATATAAGCCACCATGGTATGAACAGTGTCACAAACTAATCCCAAGTAATGGTGGTTAAGTTTAGATTCATTTCTAACTTCTTGTTGGCCCACACCAAAGCTAATTATTCAACCAACTGATAAGCTCCTCAAACATCTTTGGTGACCTTAGAGTATTTTTAAATCTCAAAATAATTTTCCATTTTAGTCAACCATGCTTCAGTTCTATCTCTCATAACAATTCCATCAAACTTATGTGGATTCAATTTTTTCATATCTCTATCCAATTTGTAGCTACACAAGCTCTCATGATCTAAGGAACTTCCTTGTGTCTCTACTCTTGAGGTATTTCCTACTCAATAGGATGCTCTTTAGGCTCATCTTCATGGGATTCTTCCTCATGTCCATGAATTTTCTAGTCCAAGTGTTATAGTAGTTTTTCATTTTTACATTTAATTTTATTTCTACTAAAAAAATAATGAAATGTAGGGTTTATGAAGAATACTTGGAGATATGAATATGGTTTTGAGCCACTTTAATCCATTCAATTAGTGAACTTCTTTTTGGATTGGAAGAATAACATGCACATAAAGATACAACTAGGATAAAATGGATTAATAGATAGATAGTTGAGTTGCCTAGTTGGGAACTTGTCTTGGGAAGCTATGAACTTCCTCAAGAGTATGTTAGCTCACTATTTTTATAATTAAGTGAATAAATAAAGACTAAAATTAGAAAATATAAAGATGTGATAAGATATGATAACAAATTGATTATGAATTAATCTTCATTTAAACTATCAATGTAAGCAAAGTATTCATCCCAATAAGTTGAGTAGAATTTGCATCCTCTTGTAAACATCTATTAGGTCAGAAGTGGATTCAACTAAGGGAGAGTAAAAAATTAAACATAGTGATAACTTGAAGGCTATATATCTCTGGTCAACAAAAAATGGTCGAGATATAATGGGCAGATCAGTAATATTAATGATGTCATGCACAGTTATAAGCAAAGTCATCTACACATTATTTCCATGTTTAAAAAGATAGAAAATTAAATCAAAAAGGGTATAAGATACATTTTTAGGATTAAAAGGCTTAGGTTTAAAAATAGAGTGTAGTAGATTAATGTTGATCTTATAGAATCAATGTCAGTTCATATGAATTGGTGTTGATTCTATTCAAATTGCACTTAATTAAAAATAAGAAGTTGCAAGGTGATAGAGGATAATGACAAAGGAAAAAAAGGATGTATGTTGTGTTTTGAGAGTAAAATAAGTAGGATGCAACAAAAATACCAATAATAAATGAAATAAATAAAATAATAATTACCTTGAACTAAATTGTAGGCAAAAGGTATTCTTCTCATAGTACAAGTGATCTTTTTGGTTCATGATGATTGATGTGGACTAAGTGTATCATAATTTTGACATAGTAGGGATAATTTTATTCTTAATTCTCTTGATAAAATACAATTATCATTTTGATAACCAAAATTTAAGATCCATGAATCAAAGGGTTGGCTGTGTATAAATAAATCATCATCGATTAGGAGAATCAGTGCTGATCATTGGAGAATTGGCAATGATTCAACATTTTTAGCAAGGGAGTGGTTTCATCCACATTAGTTTGTTCCAACAATGGCAAATTTTAGGATTATATGTGTAGGTTTATTATAAATTGGTTTATAAATGGGTAGGTTGGTTAAAGTGTTAGGATTTTATGGGTTGTAGTTAGACTTAGGTGGTTAGGGAGGTAAAATAGTAATTTTTAAAAACAAATTATCCAGTAACTAATGGTAAATAAGTTAGAATCTAGGATAAGGATATTTATGATATTAAAATAATAATAAGGGCCTTATGATAGTGGATAAATCATATATGACATGAAATTATAGTGTAGACATTTATCCCTTTTGTGGAATGGTATGTAATACATCCTGTGAGACAACAACTAAGAGAGATCCTACGCCCCAAGTTTAGGTGAGGAGGTATCCCCCCTAATATCAAAAGTTGATATAGGATGAGTGGGTGATTGGTTTGAAATATGGATTAATAGATGGGATGGATAGATAAGAGTGTGGATGCATAAAATGAAGTATACATTTTACACTAAAAGGGTGTGAAATAGTATAGGCAGAGATGCCCCAAGAAAAAACACATAATAAAATGCCACAACTACAAATAAATGAGATTAAATAAAGGCTATATAAGAGGACAAGTAATAGGTTTTCGATGATCTAAGCATTTGGTGTGCTATAGGTATGTGCGCTACCTATAGATAGTTGTTCACCAGAGGAAATACACTCTCAGGACTCACAAAGGGTAGATGCCTAAAAATGTGCATGATTTATATAGGCTATGGAACCCATAGAGGGTCTATATACACAAACCTAAAATGGAATAAGACAAATAATAGGATAGGTGTGGAAAGATAACAATATGAGGTTGTAGAGTAGGACTAAATGCATGAAAAATTATAAGTAGTGGAAAATAAGTGGATCGACACCAATTATAAAAATTTGATAATAATCTACCAAATAGATGTCAATATAGAACAAATTAATGTCGATCCAAATCTAGGTATATAAGAAAATTGAATGTGGAGTGAGGTCATTTTATATTGACGCATGGAGAACTAAGAACAAAAATGGATGATGATTATGATGTGAGGTGTAATGGAGGTAAGAAAAAATGGTTAGAGGAAGTGATGATGGTCTCAAGATGAGGTAGTCCATATTATTATATATGTTTTTTTGGTTTTGTGTTTTTTTCTTTTTTGGATTAGGGTAATGCATATGGTAATAGGGTAGTATGGTGACCTAGAATCAGCATCAGTTCCCATGAATTGGTGATGATTTAGGGGATAATAATGCTAATTCATCAAAAATGTTTCCAATCTATAATGAATCAACACCAATTCACTAAAAAGGGTGAAAATTAGGTTAGTGTGTCTAGTGTTAAACTAAGTAGAGGTTTAGAAAATGTAATATTTATAGAGGATTTTGGTAATAGGCACAAACACTATTATGTCTGTAAGACTGAGTAACACCTCTATTAGAGTGGTTACATGACTAGCTAAGCAATGATGATTGGGCACACATAGAGGCTATGGCTTAGGAGGAGCATACTTCTACCATCACATTCATCGAGACATGAGCCTATTGGTTACATTGATAGAGTGATCTGATGTGACCATAAGGACATTTTGGTTGCTTATAATGGAGATGAATATTATTAAGGAGGATATATATAGGATACTATGACTTCTAGTGTAGGGGATATGATTATACCTATGGATGTACAAGGTCATGCAAAAACATTGACATGACTGTATGGTGGGGATTATCTTCATAGTAGGAAGATTTGTATTTGAGCCATTATATGGGCATATATATAAGAAATAAGAGTACTAATGATGATTATGCTATCCATATCATGCTATACTCTCTTAGATTCAAGAGGAGGCAAGTTCCCATGGATCCTTACAAGTGTTTTTAAGACATATTAGAGCATCAAAAACTATTTTCCTAGGACCCAACCTTATTAGCACACATACATAAGGAGTTATGGGTGTGGAGGACTTAGAAGAGATATGGTTTAGATGTGATTATTATTTTGTAGTGTTACAACCTATTGGTACCCCATGGATATATGAGTATGAGATTGACCATAGTGTTTCCTTCCTTTTATGAAAGGAAGATTTGGTACAAGATTATACATATGGTGTGACCCAGGACCTAGGATACTATTGATGAGTCCTCAAGGGGTTCTAAGATGTGGATGTCATTTGGAGTCCTTACGTCAGATTTCTTGCATGCTTTGGGATAAATGCTGATATGGTAGATATTCAAAGGGAGAGGTGAACTTTAGTGAGGAGGATAGAATACATGGTTTTTTTATATTTTTGGAGGGTGAGGAGATAGTTCAGTATGATAAAAATATACCATGGGCCCCATGATTTTATAGATAGGATGAGAGAGATCCTATACTCCCAAAGTTAGATACTATAGATATTTTGGTAGGAGATGATGAGGAAGTAGTAGGGGGTAGATATAGATGATGTAGGGTATACCCTAGAATTTTTAGTATGGTGGGTAGGGTAGTTGGATGTTAAGTGGGAGAGGGTGGTGCAACCTTGACATGAAGGAGGAGATAAGGACATTTAGGATGCAAAGGGAAGAGGAGAGGAGGAGGAGATGGGAGAGGAGGGATAGAGGGGAGAGGAGGAGGAGATGGATATCATAGAGATCATTGATAAGAAGGATAAAATAGGAGCCTAGTGTATTGCACTATAGGGATATTTGACCACATCATAGGGAGTGCTTATTATTATGCAGATGGAGCAAGATAGTGTTCAGACCAAATTAGACACATCGTAGGTGGAGTATGATAACCTAAAACTAAGTCATGATCTAGCAATTGAGGCTCAAGATTGATATCATATAAGGGAAGGATAGCTTGTGACAAGGGGATGGAGGATCTTTATGGTGGATAATTATAAGGTTGGTTGGGCTAAGCATAGGTTAGGTAAGTACTATGAGTGTAGATGAGTACCAAGAGTTAGTATTTGAGATGTAATATTATGATCAGATTTTACTAAATTTTCATCCAAATATTCCATATTATGTTACCCATTTGGCCACATAGCATAGATATTCTAGATGAACATATATAGGCTCAGTCAGCACATGGAGTATATCCCATAGGAGAGATTAGAGGAGAGATAGAGGAGGAAATGGGGGATGGGATGGAATTAGAGGTGTTGGTGGAGGTATTGGGAGCATCCATTTGAGTGATTTCCAATTTATTGAGTAGCTCAATTTTGTATCTATTGTACTAGATAGAGAGCCACACACTTCGTATATTGAGATTTATGATGTACAGTAGAGAATTTATATATATAGATACATGATTTTGATTATGATTTTTGATTTTTATGATTTGTTTTCTATGAAGTTTATTATATTATGGATTTGAAATGTTATGGATCATGTTAGGATGTTTTCTATTTAGATTATGTGATTATGGATTTATCTAATTAAATGATGTGATATATTTATTATGTTTTTTAAAATGTTATGGATTGTTAAATTTTTTATGGATCATAATTATTTTACTATGGATGTGGATTATATTATTAATTAAATAGATTATGGATTACATATTTTATGTTATGTGATTATGGGTTTGATTAGATTATGGATTTATGAATTGATGGATTTTATGGATTTACATTTAAAATGTTTATGGATCATGATTATGTTGTTATGAATGTGGATTAGATTAGATTATGGATTATGGATTTATATGATGTCATTAGAATATGGAGTTTGGATTACTAGATTAGGACATTCTTATACATTGAATATGATTTATGTGGAAATCCTATTTTTAGATAATTAATCAACATAATTTTGATTTACTTAGGATTAAGAGAAACAAAGGTTTTATTTCTCATTATTGGATCATACAATAACCCAAGAAAACCTCTTGAAATAGATGTATGTGCATATTTAACTGATTATTAATAAATACCCCAACAAACTTAGGTTATCTAAGTTCAGGGTCTATTGGTTTGAGATGAAAATTTCTCAGGATTTGCTTCACGATTTTGAAAAAAAGTGGATTAATTTAAGAAGAATATGGATTCACCTTGTATAACAAAACTAAGGTGGACCCTAAGATCCTTTTATGTTAATCCATGTAGACTGATCAATGCGAGAAGTCTACCAATTTAAAGAAAGCTAATCAATGTGGGAAGTTTCTTTTGGATATTTCATGCATGATAGCCATCCTTTGAGGGAGTGGTCTATATGTGGAGAGATGATTTTTGAAGGAGTTATCCTTTGAGGGAGCAGTCTATAATATATATATATATATATATATATATATATATATATATATATATATACATATTATAGTTTTCCTTCGAGGGATTAGTATATTATTTTTTCCTATTTTATAGATGTTTTTCTTTTCTTAGTTTTTATCCCAACATTATTATTTAGTTATGTATTCACTTAAGGCATCCTAGGATAATTTGTAAAGATTTTTTGCATAAGATGATACTCTTGTTCCTAAAATGAACTATTAATAGGGAGGGATTTTCAAAAAATAATGATTTGAGGCACCTTCCTGTTATAGGCAGAGCCTATCCAATTAAAGCATGCTATGAATAGGGTTAGGGTATTCATATTTAAGGTTAGTATAATTTTTTTTTTGGATAATCACATGCCCCTATTTATCATTATTTGGTATAATAATGAAAGGGATATGGTTTTATCATAATTAAACCAAAAATAAAAGAAACTAGGTTGATCAAGACAATTAAGACTTATTAACAGTGGAAAGGACATAATTACAATGCATTAAGAGGTTCTCATTCTAATTTTACATCAAAAGTAGCCAAATGATATGCCTAAGATCCATATTTATGGGTGATAATATATGGTTAAAGCTAAATTTGAGAAAAAATTCCTCATTTTCTCCTTTCCATATTAGTAACATGTTGATTTTATTTTAAGGCAAGGTCACCAACATTAAATTCACATTATTTTAGATGTTTATTATAAGTGAACTTTATTCATTCATGATTTATGTGTAGATGGGTAAGGGAAACCAATCAATGCTTATCTAAGAGCTCAAGCTAGGCTAATCATTCATGATGGAAGTCATCCTCAAAAATGATGTCTTTAAGGGTGATGTGAAGGGAAGGAATTTGAACCTTAATAGGAAGCATAACTTTGGGACCATAAACTAAAGAGAAAGGAGTAGCACCTGTAGAGGTTTGAATACTAGTTTGATAACCCCATAATGCAAAGGGAACATGAAGATGCTAGTTCTTTCCTACTTCATTAAGGACTTTAGTTAGGATTTTGATAAGAGTTTTATTGGATGCCTTAGCTTGTCTACTAGATTGAGGATAGTGAGGTAAGGAAAACCTTATATTAATGTTAAAAGAGTCACAAATCTCTTGGAACATTTTATTTTTATTTTTTTTTGAATTATTTGTGATGATCTTATGAGGAACACCAAAGCAAAAAATAATATGTTGATTAATGAATTCCAAAATTTTGTTTGCTTTGGTTAAGATAAGAGGAATAGCCTCCACCCACTTAGTGAAATATTTAGTGGTGATAATGATAAATCCATAATGATGGGAAGATTTAGGATTTATTTGACCTATAAGATCAATCCCCCACTAGGAAAATGGCCAAAATTTCTTTGCTACCTATAATGCCTGACTAGGAACATGTGTTAGGTTGGCATGTTGTTGGCATTTTAAGCATTTATTAACATACTAACAATAATATTGATTTAAAGTGGGACAATAATAACCCAATCATAATATTTTCTTAGTAGTGGTGCAACCACTAAAATGTCTACCACATGACCCATAATGAGCCTCTTTGATAGTGAGGGTAGCTTTATGATTTTGGAGAAAATGAATAAGGATACCATAAAAACCATGCTTATAGAGATCACATCCTAGTATGATAAAACATGTGATGAAATTATAGAAAGCTCACTTTCCATTTCTATATAAATTTGAAGGAGTAATACCCATTGATAAATAATAAAATATCTACATCTACCGAAGATCCAATGGGTTTTCCTTTCCACTGTGGATGGAGAGAAGATCAGTTTTGGTAAAATAAGGTTGATTAATATTGTGGATGAGGACAAATAACTTAGAATCTTGAGATGAAAATGGGATAAATTATGCCAAACAATCCATGGTATCCTCAAACTTGTTAGTTAATCGAGGAGTGACTTGGATAGCATAATGATCAAAAGAAGCTAGTAATTGACCAGCTAAATTCTTTTACCTCTAAAGGGTATCATTTTTACATTGATATATGCCCCTTATTTGATTGACCACAAGTTAGGAATCACCATAGATATTAGGTGTTTTAATAGCTAAAGCTAAATTGGTTTGGAGACCTATGATCAAATCCTCATACTTTGCCATATTATTGATGTAGTAAAAATCAAGCTCAAAAGATAAAGGTGTAGGTGTACCCCTAAGAGGAATTAGGATAATTTCATCTCCCCCACCACACTTTCGCTTGGATCTATAAAATAATATATGCATTTGATAGTATGGATCTACTTGAGACACAGAGGCTATGTATTCATCTAGAAATTCATTATTAATTGGTTGATTATTAGCGAGAGGTGACTTAGCAAGTGGATCAACAATGATTTTATCTTTAACTAATTTTTGGTGGATAAACTCAAGATAAAATTCCACCAAAAGCATGAGCCATTTGTCCATTCATTGATTTTAATAAGTCTTTGAATTCATAAATTTTAGGGGATCGATGTTCATGATCACATAAGTTTTGTGATTAAGAAGATAATTGAAAATGTTAGAGGCTATAAAGACCATATCTCGGTATAAGTTTTCTATATGAAAATAGAATGTATCATATTCAATGAGTGTGTGATTGATATAATAAATTGTGTAATCTTTATATTTCTCATTATGATGGTAAGCATGTGTATTAGGGCATGGTCTATAGCTGAAATATATAAGAAAGGTTGCCTTTCCTTAGGAGGAATGAGTACTAGTGGTGATATAAGGTATCTCTTTACATCATCAAAGGCCTCTTGATAGCTGGCATCCTAATTCAAGTGGGTATCTTTTCTTAGGAGGTGATGGAATGGTTGACATCAATCAGATATCTGGGAGATTAAATGATGAATGAACTAAAATTTTCCTTGTAAACTATAAAGTTACTTAAGATTAGATGGGTTGGAATTTATATAATAGCTTTGATCTTAGTGTTGTCAACTTCTATCCATAAAATAGAGACAATAAATCCTAAAATCTTACCCATCAAAACCCCAAAAATACATTTCTTGGAATTGAAATGGACATGAAACTAGATTAGGCAATTAAAGATTATTTTAAGCATTGAGATATGGTATTCTCATAATTTTGACTTATCAAAGATATCATACACATAACATTTAACTATTTTATGGATTATATCATGGAATATATAAGTCATGTCCCTTTGATAGGTGGTCCCAACATTCTTTAAGTCAAAAGCCATAACCTAATAGCAGATGGTCCCCTAAGGAGAAATAATTCAAGTCCTATGTTGATCTTCTAGTATGATAAGGATCTGATTATACCTAAATAAACCATCCATAAGTGACAACATTTCATGATTGGTTGTTAAGTCCACTAATTGTTCAATATTAAGAAGAGGGAAAACATCCTTGGGATAAGTAATATTAAGGTCATGAAAATTAGTACAAAGGTGTAGTCCTCCTATGGGATTTATGATAAGGAATATATTAGATACCCATTGAGGGTAATCAATAGGCTAGATAAAGTTGAAAAATAATATATGTTGTAACTCTTCCTTGACTAAAAGTACAATGTGAGGGTGCATATTTAATGTTTTTATTCTAGAGGCTTGGCATTAGGGAATGTGATAATGTTATGGATGACAATAGAAGTGATGATACCTAACATGTCACTATAAGACTTAACAAATGCTTCACTATGATTTGTTATAAATGTAGTGAAATCCTAGTGCTTTTGAGGATCTAAATATTTGTTGACTTTAACAATTCTTGAAGTCTCATGAGATCCTATGTTAATGTCAACAATAGACTCATTTAATAGACTAAAGGTTTTAGATGAAATATAATTATGTAAATGGGAGTTCTCCATGCCTAAATGAGTTAAGATCAACTCGTCATATTGGAATTGAAGAATAGGGATGGTAGGAAAATCCGTTGGGTAGGAAAGAGGAATGGTTTTGACCTTCCCATCATAGTGATAGATGAGAGGTTATATACTAATAACATTGACTAGAAAAAAGTATGGAGGAATGGATACAATGTCATCTATTGTAAAAGGGGTGTTGGATGGTGAGGAAGGAGTGTCCTCTTCAATAATAGGTAGAACAGTGAATTCTAGGTAGTTTTGGTATTTTTGTTAAAATTGAGGTCATGTTTTTCATGGGGTTTCCTAAAATATCCTAATATGATATCATGAAACCTTTTTTCATAGAATTCTATGCTAAACCCTTCCAAGCACACTAGTGTATGTATGTTTTTGTAAACTAGGGTTTATCTAGGAATAATTTTTTTGAGTTGAATGGTTTGGCAAGGGTTTGGTTAGCAAGACTTGAATAAGGTTGATCGATACCCCTATAGATCAAATGAGCATAGATAAAAGGTGGATGGAATGGAATGACCTCTCCTATATTATGACAATACACATGTTTTTTTAGACACACATATTCCTAGGGAGTAGGGAGAGTGTTTAACATCAATAACTGATACTCTCTAATTGATAGCTACTAAAACATGGAATAAATAGGATCCTTATCAACAAATTTTGATGTAGGTATCATTATACTAGATGATACTTCATTTGATGATGATGGGATTGTGATTTATAATGAAATTAAGACATCATTTGGTCAAAAGGTAAGGTTAATATTTTTGAATGGATGGGGATCATTCAAGACATTATGGATATTACCCTCATGTTTGAATTTGATACATAGGTGCAAGGTGGATGGGATGAAATGCATAATGCATATCAGAGGACATCTTAATAGGATGTTATATTGAATATCCAATTATATTACATAAAATAACTTGGGAAGAGTATGTATGCCTTCTTGGATGGGAAGGACATCCATTCCTAACATAGATGTTATAGTATCACTAAATACTCATAAAATGATTAGATATTAGGCACAATAGTTTTAGATAATTTTAGTGGATTAAATGCATGAGAGGAGATGATATTTATGCTTTATCCATTATCAATCATTACTTATTTGATTTGGGTCTGATCAATTTAAGTAGTGATAAATAGCAGTGGATCCTAGATATCAGACTACAATGGTGATATTTAGAATCAAGGAATGTTATGGATGACATATTTTGAAACAATGCTATTAAATCCAATAAATTTTGGGGTTCATCAAATTATATATCAGTAGCTTGTAAATATTTTATCATATCTTCACAATGTTACAGAGAGCTTTAGACAAGTTTATATAAAGGCATCTTGATAAAGAGTTGATGAAACTACTTTAAGATGGTTATATGTATCAATTATAAAGCATTCTTATTTTCACTTTTCCTAAAATAGAAATTTTAGGTTTTGGGGTGGGTGTTGTAGGATAATTTGTGGTAGGAACATGATATTTTGTAGTAGTCACTTTGGTTTTATCAAGATTTTGTATCTTATGACCTTGGTCTAGGATCACATAGATACGTGAACCATGTCTATCTAAAACAAAGCTAGATTTATCATGTTTTTAGATTTATCCAAATCTATAGGATTTAGGAGGGGTTGATATTAAGTTATATCAAATATTATATCTTCCTTTGAAGCTAATTATGATGTTGTTGGTAATATATTAGTTCCTAATGTGGATGTGACCTTAGTAGTTTGACTATGGGGATAGTCATGATCAAATTATTCCATTAAAAGATCATCTTCTTCTTATAAGTTTTAGACCATAACTTTTTTTAATGTTATAAATTTCAATTTCATGTCATGTTATTCAATGATATGTGCATTTATTCTTTTACCAATACCACTTTGTTCTCTGAATATAGGGGTTAACAAGTTTTATGGGTGGTAGAGTGACAGGGGAGTTTTGAATAATTTGATAGAGGATATTAGATTAAGACCCATTTAATGGATATTGATTAGGTTTTTCAATCTTCTAAGGAATTGTTATGAAATTTTCATTTACTTTCAAGCTTGGATCCTCTAAACTAGTTATTTGAATATTCACTACAATAGGTACTTTATGGTTAGGATAAGACCTCATGCATAATCCTTGTAGATAGTAGGGGTTTAAAGGGTTATGTATTGGAATTATAAAAAAATTAATATAAATTTATGATGTTACATGATCTTGAGAAGAGGATTCTCTTATGTTTGCCTTTAGCTTATAGAAGATGAGGTCCCAATATAAATGCTTTAGCTCGAATAAGTGGCAGAGGCACCTTACCTTTTCAAATCTAATTTGGGGTAGTAGGGATATCCTATTTAGAGAGTTAAATCCTTATGGGAGGATGTTACAATTATTTTACTCTTTATTCCTTGAGTTTTTTTTTCTAATACTTATATATTTCCCCTTAATTTCCCTAAGATTTAGCTCTTTTTGAGTTAAGAGGTGAGCTAGTCTTGGGTTTATTTGAGGCAACATAACCGTCTCCTCAAAAGGTAGTAAGATAGAGGGGATGGATATATTACATGTAGGTGTTAAGGTGATACAAAGAGTGGTATGCATATATTTTGAGATGTTTAAACAAGAATTCTCTTTGATAGATCTATCCTCCTTTGTTTTTAGTTGATTATCTTGAATGATTCTAGATAATGTTTCCTCAAGAAAATCCAAAATAATGGGATCTAGGAAGCTTGAGTGAGTATTAAGGATTATGTCACTTAATTTATATGGGTTAAAGGCATATCCTATAATGATATTAGGGATATAATCAATACCAACCTATTTAGCTATAAGTTCATCATAAATTGTACTGATCACATGGGTCTTGTGGTCTGAGGTGGATCCCAAATTAGCCTGTATAAAATTAGACATGGAAGTATGGTTAAGAAATGACTGCCTAAAGATGCCTATAGAATAATTATTGTGAGTTTTAGGGTTGTCTAATTATAACTCTCCTTGATCAATAAGGTTCTATACTATACCATTAAAATAGTGACACCTATTGATGTCATGACCTATTACATGATGGTAGTTTCAAAATTCATTGAATTGAATTGGATAGGCTTGGGGAGAGAGTCATCAAGAGGTATAACCATAATAGATTTCATGATAGATTATTTTTAAGAGATTTTCTAAGATAGAAATGTGAGACTCTCCTAAGGGTGTGTACAGTCATGAAGGAAAACATTTTAAACATTTTTTGGATTATGTTTGATAGGTAGAGGATTTAGATTGGAATTTTATTTGTGGGGGTGTTGATTTTAAGACCATAATGTTAGTAGTGCCTTTGGTTTTATTATTTTTATTCCTTTTATAGGGATTAGGTTTAAAGTTTTTACTACATAGCTTTACTTTCCCTTATTTCAAAACTCTAATTTTTGGTTTATGGGTCATTGAAAAGGCCTTGTCAAAAGTTTTAAAGGATTGAACTCATAATTTTTATGAGATATGTTTAGCACATTATCTATAAAATAATTCAATTAGTTTGGGTTAAGGGAGAGAAAAGGTGAGTTGGTTTATAAGACTCCTCCATCTAGCCATGAAATGAGTGATAGATTTGTCATCAAATTATCTAATGGCATAGAGATGGATGATGGTCACTTTTCTTGAAATGTTGATGGAAAAGTACTATAAAAATATTTGGGATAGCTACCCAAAAATAATAGGGAATGTTGAGGGATAGAACTATATACCAGTCTAAGGCTAGTCCAACTAACAACATAGTAAAGGTTCTAAAAAGAAGAGCATCTTCATGGGCTATAAGATAACAAGTGTGTTTGAATGCTCAAATTTGTTTATGAAGATCTTCCTTATTTTTAAACTTCATAAATTTTAGAAGCTCCCATTGTGAAGGGTATGGTCTCATGGGGATAGTTGGGTTAATGGGTTCATTGTAGATTTGATCATAAGTGAGCATATTTTTATATTTAGAGGTAGAGGATTATAAATTCTCCATCCTATTCATAAATATATTAATAAGGTCTAGTTGGGTATTATATTTAAGAATATACCCTAAAACATTCTATTATGGATGTTGATAAATAGGAAATGGAGTAGAAAAGGGTTGTGGTAAAGGGTAACCAACTAAAGTGGTCATAATTGGTTGGGATGCCACCACATACTATTGGGCTTGAAAGAGTATATAAGTGGTTCCAAGAGCTTGCAAGGTAGATATGTATTAGATGGTCAATGGTATATACTATTCAAGTGGTTGAATTATGGGCATTTTTTAGTAAAGGTTGAGTTTTAGGATTTGAAGCTACATTAACTTGAATGGGTGGTAGATCTTTTGGGATTGAGATCACTACATTATAATGTGACATGGTAAGGGGAAAAGTAAACATAGATTGAGGTGTGATAATATTTTAAGCTTGGGTACTTATTACTAATGAATCACCAGATGTTCTTGGAGGCATATTTCTTAAAGGTTGTATAGTGTTAGTATTGAAACTTGTTAAGGGAGGATTATTAAGGGAGGATACCATAATTGTAGTAAACCCTTCATTTTATCTAGAAGCATGACAAAATCATTCCTATAAAACTATGTACAGGAGGAAAGTGGAATGTTAATACCTCGAGTGCTAAGGTAATGGTTAAGCCTAATTATATTACTATCCAATATGGTGGTAAATTTAGGATCTGCCTAAGTATATAACTAGGGAATGCCCTCCCCTATAGAGTCAAGATAGGTAGGAGGACTCAAAGATTTCTCCATGGATGAGGATGAAGCCAAGGATTTAGTTTGATTTAGTGATTGTTGTCACATCAAAACCATGCAATAATGAATAAAAATCAAGAAATGAAAATAAAAAACACACAATAGTATTTTTTTTTTATTATCTCATTTTAGTGGAAAAAGGCAAACACACTACAAAACATACCTAGAGAGATTTTAATTTTTTGAATAAATTAACTTTAAAGTGTGATAAGGAAAAAGGTTAATGAAGGTATTAAGGAATGCTAATTTAGAGATGGTTTTAGGTTTGTTTAAGATCAAAATATTTTTTTACTAAAATTGATACATGATATGGTTTATATATAGTCAGCGTACAAAGTTAGTTCTCCCCTTGGTGGTGAAATCCAAGTAGGATCATTGGGATGAAGGTTACCACTAGGTGATGAAATCCTAGTTAGTTACCTTATGTTAATGTTTGATGAATTGATTATGTAAGTGGTTTGGTATGTGTGTGAAAATAAGTGATTGCTATGATAAATTGATCTACCTAAATTACTTCATGTGAATTATCTAAGAAAGCAAGTAATGGATGCAATTCTTTTTAAAAATTTAAAAGGAATTAAAAAAAATTGGATTTTTATTTTGAATGAAGAAAATAATCAAGATAAAAGGAAATGATTGAATAAATTCACAATGAAATGTAATAAGAATAAAGGGACCTTAGGGGTCCCACTGGGTATGCTAGAATGTTATAGTAATTTTTCATTTTTACTTTTTATATAATTTTTTTCATAAAAACTTAATGAAATGTAGGGTTTATGAATAATACCTAGAGATATGAATATGGTTGCACACCACTTGAATCCAGTAAATGAGGAAACTTATTTTTGGGTTGAAATAATAACCTACATATAAAGAGATAATTTGGACAAAATGGATTATTAGATAGATAGGTGAGCTACCTAGTTATGAACCAGTCCCAAGAAGTTATGAAATTTCTCAAGTGGATGTTAGCTCACTATTTTCATAATTAAGTTGATAAATAAATACTAAAATTATAAATGGTAAAGATGTGATAATACAGTGATTATGAACTAATCTTCATTTAAACTATCAATGTAAGTAAAGTATTCATCCCAATAAGTTGAATCACCATTCACATCCTCTTGTATAACATCTAATTAGTTAAAAGTGTCCTCAACTAAGGGAGTGTAAATAATGGCAGACAATGCTAACTCAAAGGCTATATCACTTTGATAGAAAAAAAGGTTGAGATACAATGGGTAGATTAGTAATATTAATGATGTCATGCAAAATTCTAGGTAGAGTCATCTACACATTAATGCCATGTTTAAAAAGACAAAATATTAAATCAAAAATAATGAAAGATAGAGTTCTAGAACTAAAAGCCTTAGGTTTTAAAAATAGAGTGCAGTGTATTGATGTTGATCCTATAGAATAGGTGTTGATTTAGATGAATCGACATTGATTATATTTAAAATACACCTAATTAAAAATATGAAGATACAAGGTGATAGAGGATAATGATAAAGGAAAAAAATAATGTTTGTTGTGTTATGAGAGTGGAATAAGCAAGAAGAAACAAAAATACTAATAGGAAATGAAATAATTAAAACAATACTTACCTTGAATTGAATTATAGGTAGAATGTATTCTTCTCATAGATCCAAGAGATACTTTTGGTTCATGATGATAGATATGGACTAGGTTTAACTAAATTTTAAAAAATTAAGGATAACATTCAACTTAATTTTATTGAGAAAATCCAAGCAACATTTTGAGAATCAAAATTCATGGTCCCTGAGCCAAAAGGTTGGTTGTGTATAAATAGGTCATCGTTGATTGAGAGAACTGACATTGATCATGGGAGAATTATCAATGATTCACCCTTTTTAGTAGGGAAGTGGTTTCATTGACATTGTTTTGTTCCAATTATGTATAATTTTAGGATTATATGTGTAGGGTTGTTAAGAATAGGTTTATACATAGGTAGGTTGGTTAAATGGTTAGGATTTTATGGGTTTTAATTAGATTTAGGTGGTTAGGGAGGTAAAAAGGTATTTGTAAAAAAAATTATTAAGTATCTAATGGTAAATAAGTTATACTTTAGGATAGGGATATTTAGGATAGTAAAATAATAATAAGGGCCTCAAAACAATGAATAAATCATATATGACACAAAATTATAGTGTTTACATTTACCCCTTTCTATGGAGTGGTATGTAATAGATGTTGTGAGATAAAAATTAAGAGAGATCCAATGCCCAAGGTTTATGTAAGGAGGTATCCCCCTCAAATAGGGAGCCAACATAGGATGAGGAGTGGGTGATGGGTTTGAAATATAGAGTAATGGATAAGATCGATAGATAATAAATGAGAGCTAAGAGTGTCGATGCATAACATGAATTATATGTTTTAGACTAACATGGTGTGAAATAGTATAGGTAGAGATGCCCCAAGAAAAACCCTATAATAAAATTCCATAAACAATTAGTCTTAAATAGAGGCTACATAAGAGGATAAGTGATAGGGGTTGGCTGATTGAATCATCTGATATGTTCTATGGTGTGTCTTCTACCCATAGATAGTTTTTCTCAAGAGGAAATGCACTCTCAGGACCCACAGAAGGGGAGATGCCAAAAAACATGCATGCCTTATGTAGGTTGTGGGACCAAAAAGGGGTTTATATCCACAAACTTGAAATGGAATATGACAAATAATATGATAGGTGTGGTAAGATAATAACATAATATTATAGAGAAGGATTAGATGCATGAAAAATTGTACGTAGTGGAAAACATGCAGATTGATGCTAGTTCTATAAAATTGATGATGATCCACCAAATCAATGTCAATCTAGAACAAATCAATGTTAATCTAAAGCTAAGTATACAAGAAAATTTGATGTGGAATGAGCTCATTTGATATTGATATATGGTGAACTAAGAGTGAAATTTGGATGATGAATATGACATGAGGTGTAATAGATGAAAGAAACAACTATTAGAGGTGATCAATCTGTTATTTTTGCCTATTTTATTTTTTTGATTTTTTAGATTAGGGTAATGCATACAATATTAGGGTAGTATGGTGACCTAGAATAAATGTTGATTACTAGAATTGGAAATGATTCAATAATAACATCATCGATTCAATATAAACATTGCCAATTGATAATAAATCATCACTAATTTGTTTGAAAATGTGAAAACCCAAGTTAGAGTGTCTGGCATTAAACTAAGTAGACGTTCAAAACATTTAATGATTATAGATCATTTTGGTAAAAAAAATGAACACTATTGTGTATGTGTGACCAATTATTTCCTATGTTGGAGTGGTTATATGACTAGCTAAGTGATGATGATTAGGTGCACATAGAGGCCATGGGCTTAGGAGGAGTGTAGTTTTACCACCGCATTCATCAATACATGAACCTATTAGTTAAATGTATAGATTGATGGGATGTGACCATGGGGACATTTTGGTTTACTATAGGTGAGATTATTATTACCAAGGAAGATATATAATATACTATTACTTCCAATGCATGGGATATGATTGTACTTATGGATGAGTAGGGTCATGCAATAGAATTGACATGATAGTAAGGTGCAGATACCATAGACATTACCTTCATAGTATTAGGATTTATATTTAATACATTATATGAGGTATATATAAAGGGGAGAAAATTATTGATGATGATGATGTTATCCATCTCATGATATGCTCTCCTAGATTCAAGAGGAGGTAGGTTCTCGTAGAGCCTGTAAAGTGTTGTTACGGACATGGTAGAGCATCAAACACTATTTTATTGGGCCCCAATAATAATATCATAGTTATATATGGATCTATAGGGTTGGAGGAAATAAAGGAGATATAATTTAGATGTGATCATTATTTTGTAGTGATGGGCCTATGAGTACATCTAGGTGGTGCAACCTATTGGCACCTGATGGATACGCTAGTATGAGACTGACTATAGTGTTTCCTTCCTTTAATGAAAGGAATATTTTGTTATGATATTATATAGATGGTATGTATCAAGACTTGGCATACTATCTAGGAGTCCTTGAGGGGTTATAATATGGGAATGTCATTTGGAGGCTTTATGTAAGATTTTATGCATGTCTTGGGATAGAGGATGAGCTGGTAGACATTCAGAGGGAGAGGTGAATTTTAGGGAAGAGGAGAGACTAAATGGAGTTTTTATATTTTGTAAGGGTGAGGAGATAATTCATTTTGATAAAGGATGTACCATCAATTCCATAATTGTATAGAAGGGATGAGATAGAGCTTGGACTCGTAGAGATAGATATTACAAATATTTTGGTAGGAGCCAAGGAAGAGGTAGCAGGGGCACATGTAGATAATGCAAGGTGTACCCAAAAATTATTAGTATGGTGGTTAGGGCATATAGATTATAGGTAGGAGAGGGTGGTGTGAACTTGATAGGAGGGAGTAGATGAGGAGATGTGTGATATAGAGGAGGAATAGATGGATATCATAGAGATTATTTCTAAGCAAGATACACTACAATCCCATTATATTTCACTAAAGGAATAAGTGACCATAGTGTAGGGGATGATTACTACCATGTACAAGCATCAAGACAATATTAAGACCAAATTAGATGCACTACAGGTGGAGTATGATACCCTATGATGGAGTCATGATCTAGCTTTTGAGGCTTGAGACTGATACCACATAAAGAGGTATAACTTGTGAAAAAGGAATGGAGGATCCTTAGGGTAGATAGTTGTAGAGGTGGTTGGGATGAACATATGGTAGGTAAGTCCTTAGTGTGTATAAGTACTAGGAGTTAGTATTTGATATGTGATATTATGAGTAGATTTTACTATATTTGCATATAAAGATTCCATAGTATGTCACCCATTTGGCCACATAGGGTAGATCTTCCAAATGGATGCATATAATCTCATTCAGTACAAGGAGTCTATCCCATGGGATAGATTAGAGGAGAGATATAGGAGGAAATGAGGGAGGGGATGGGAGTGGAGGTGGTGGTGGTGGTGGAGGTATTGGGAGTATCCATCTGAGATGTCTCTAGTTTACTGAGTAGTTCATTTTATATCTATTATATTGGCCGAAGTGCTACACACTTTATATATTGAGATTTATGATGTAAACTTGAGCATTTATATATATATATATATATATATATATATATATATATATATATATATATATATATATATATATATATAAATACATACATGATTTTGATTATAAGTTGTGATGTTTATAGTTTGTGTTCTATGGAGTTTACTAGATAATGGACTTGAAATTTTATGGATCATGGAGTTAATTTTAGGATGTTTTGTATTTGGATTATGTGATTATGGATTTAACTAATTATATGATGTGATTGATTTGTTATTGGTTTTTTTTAATGTTATGGATTTTTAAAATGTTTATGGATGTTGATTGTGTTACTATGGATGCATATTAGATTATTAATTAAATTAGATTATGGATTTATGGATTAAATATTTTATGTTATGTGATTATGGGTTTAATTAGATTAAGGATTTATGGATTGATAGATTTTATGGATTTACAATTGAAATGTTTATAGATCATGATTATGTTATTATGTATATGGATTATATTATATTTTGGATTATGGATTTATGTGATGTGATTAGATTATGGATTTTGGATTACTATATTAGGATTTTCTTATACTTTGAATAGGATATATGTGGCAAGCCTATTTTTAGATAATTAATTAACATAATTTTGATTTACTTAGGATAAAGAGAAACAAATATTTTATTAATCATTACTAGCTTGTACCACAACCCATGAAAACCTCTTGAAATATATGCATATGGATCTTTAATTGATCATTAATAAATACTCCAATAACCTTAGGTTAACTAATTTTAGGATATATTAGTTTGAGATGGAATTTTCTAGGCATTTGGTTCAAGATTTTTTTAAAAGTGGATTCTTTAAGAATAATATGCTTTCACCTTGTATACCAAAACTAAGGCTGACCCTAGGGATCATTTCATGCCAATCCATGTAGACTGATCAATGTAGGAAGTCTATCAATTTAAAGAAAACTCATCAACATGGGAAACTTTCTTGGGATATTTCATGCATGATATCCATCCTTCGATGGAGTGGTATATATTTTTAAAGATTCTTTTAGAAGCAAATATCCTTCAAGGGTAGAAAATTTTATAAATAAGAGTATCATATTTTAAAACAAAGTATTGGCAATTATTCTAGGATGACTTAATCCAATCCATAAAGAAATAATAATGTTGGGATAAAAAATTAAGAAAATAAAAACATCTATAAAATAGGCAAAAATAATAGATTGATCCCTCAAAGGACAACTATAAAATCTATAATACATACATATATATATGTATGTATTATAGATTTTATAGTTGTCCTTTGAGGGATCAATCTGTTATTTTTGCCTATTTTATAGATTTTTTTCTTTGCTTAGTTTTTTATCCCAACATTATTATTTATTTATTCTTTTAACATTAAGCTAAGCTTCTCCTCACCTTACTATCCACAAGCTAATGGACAGGCTGAGGCATCCAATAAAACTCTTGTCAAAATTCTAAAAAAAATTGTTAATGAAGTAAGAAATAGCATCTTCATGTTCCCTTTGGCTTATGGGCTTATCAAACTAGCATGAAAACCCCTACGGGTGTACTTATTTCTCTTTAGTTTAAGTTACCGAAGCTATACTTCCTCTTGAGCTTTAGATTCCTCCCCTTTGCATCTCCCTTAAAGACATCATTTCTCAAGATGACTTTCATTAGGAATAATTAGTCCATTTTGAGCTCTTGGATGAGCATTGATTAGCTACCCTTTCCCATCTCCATGTATATTAGGAATGAATAAAACATGCTTATAAAAAACATCTAAAATAACATGAATCTAATGTTGGTGACCTTGTCTTAAAATAAAATCAACATGTCACTAATATGGAAAAGAGAAAATGAGGAAATTTTTCTCCAAATTGGATTGGACCTTATATTATCACCCATTAATATGGATCTATGGCATATCATTTGGACTCTTTTGATGGAAAATCAAAATGAGAACCTCTTAATGAATTGCATTTGCATGCTTTCTACTATTAATAAGTCTTAATCACCTTGGACAGCCTAGTTTATTTTCTTTTTGGTTTGATTAGGATAAAATCATATCCATTTCATTATTATACCAAATAATGATATATAGAGGCATGTG
Source organism: Torreya grandis (assembly GCA_037957365.1). NCBI lineage: Eukaryota > Viridiplantae > Streptophyta > Pinopsida > Cupressales > Taxaceae > Torreya > Torreya grandis. Next base: position 1,194,411 of record JARHVA010005431.1, read on the forward strand.
GTTATCTGAAAACATTTTCTATTCTAACCTTAAATATGAATACCCTGACTCTATTCATAGCATGATCTAATTGGACAGGCTTTGCCTATAATAAGAAGGCTCCCCAAATCATCATTTCTTAAAAATATGTCCCCATAAATAGTTCATTTCATAAATAAGAGTATCATATTTTAAAACAAAGCATTGGAAATTATTCTAAGATGACTTAATCCAATCCATAAATAAATAATAATGTTGGGATAAAAAACTAAGCAAAGAAAAACATCTATAAAATCATCAAAAATAACAGATTGATCCCTCAAAGGGCAATAATAAAATCTATAATACATACATACATACATACATACATACATATATATATATATATATATATATATATATCTGTGTGTGTGTGTGTGTGTGTGTGTGTATGTATGTATGTATGTATTATAGATTTTATTGTTGTCCTTTGAGGGATCAATCTGTTATTTTTGCCTATTTTATAGATGTTTTTCTTTGCTTAGTTTTTCATCCCAACATTATTATTTATTTATGGATTGGATTAAGTCATCTTAGAATAATTTCCAATGCTTTGTTTTAAAATATGATACTCTTATTTATAAAATGAACTATTTATGGGGACATATTTTTAAGAAATGATGATTTGGGGAGCCTTCTTATTATAGGTAGAGCCTGTCCAATTAGATCATGCTATGAATAGAGTCAGGGTATTCATATTTAAGGTTAGAATAGAAAATGTTTTCAGATAACCACATGCCTCTATATATCATTATTTGGTATAATAATGAAATGGATATGATTTTATCCTAATCAAACCAAAAAAAAAATAAACTAGGCTGACCAAGGTGATTAAGACTTATTAATAGTAGAAAGCATGCAAATGCAATTCATTAAGAGGTTCTCATTCTGATTTTCCATCAAGAGAGTCCAAATGATATGCCATAGATCCATAGTTATGGGTGATAATATAAGGTCCAATCCAATTTGGAGAAAATTTTCCTCATTTTCTCTTTTCCATATTAGTGACATGTTGATTTTATTTTAAGACAAGGTCACCAACATTAGATGCATGTTCTTTTAGATGTTTTTTATAAGCATGTTTTATTGATTCCTAATATACATGGAGATGGGAAAGGGTAGCTAATCAATGCTCATCCAAGAGCTCAAAATGGACTAATTATTCCTAATGAAAGTCATCTTGAGAAATGATGTCTTTAAGGGAGATGCAAAGGGAAGGAATCTAAAGCTCAAGAGGAAGTATAGCTTTGTTAACTTAAACTAAAGAGAAAGAAGTAGCACCCATAGGGGTTTTCATGCTAGTTTGATAAGCCCATAAGCCAAAGGGAACATGAAGATGCTATTTCTTTCTTACTTCATTAACAATTTTTTTAAGAATTTTGACAAGAGTTTTGTTGGATGCCTCAGCCTGTCCATTAGCTTGTGGATAGTAAGGTGAGGAGAAGCTTAGCTTAATGTTAAAAGAATCATAGAGATATTAAACCTTTTTATTTTAAAAATATTTTCCATTATCTATGATGATCTTATGATGAAAACCAAATTGATAAATAATATGTTGATTAATGAATTCCATAATTTTATCTACTTTGGTTGAGATAAGAGGAATAAAATCCACCCACTTAGTGAAATATTTAGTGGTGATAATGATAAATCCATAACATTGGTAAGATTTATGATTGATTTGAACTATAATATCTATCCCCCACATGGAAATGGCTAAAATTATTATGCTACCTCTAACACCTCACTAGGGACATGTGATAGGTTGACATGTTGCTAGTATTTTATGAATTTATAAATGTACTCATAATAATCCTAATTTAAAGTGGGCAAATAATATCCCAACTATAAGATTCTCTTTGCGATGGTATGGCTACTAAAATTTACACCACATGACCCATCATGAAACTCTTTGATAGTGACTTTAGCTTCATGATTTTAGAGATAATGAAGAAGGATACCATCAAAACCATCCTTATAGAGAACACCCTATAGTATTAAAAAATGTGCGATGCAATTATAGAAAGCCCACTTGCCATTTCTAGATAAATTTGGAGGAATAATCTACCTTGATAAATAATCAAATATTTGCATGTACCAAAGATCTAATGGGTTTTCCTTTACATTATGGATGGAGGGAAGATCAATTTTGGAAAAATAAGGTTGATTAAACCTATAGATGAGGTTAAATAACTTAGACTCTTGAGATAAATATGGGATAAATGTGGCCAAAGAAACCATGGTATTCAAAAACTTGTTAGCTAAAAAAGGAGTGGATTATATAGCATAATTCTCAAAAGTAAAAAAGTAATTAATTAGCCAAGGTCTTATACTTCTAAAGGGTATCATTCTACATTGATATATGCCCCTTATTTGATTGACCACAAGCTAGGAATCACCATAGATATTAAGTGTTTTAATACCTAAAACTAAAGAGGTTTGGATACATATGATCAAAGCCTCATACTCTACTATATTATTGATGTAGTCAAAACCAAGATTAAAAGATAAAGGTGCATGTGTCCCCCTAGGAAGGATTAGCATAATTCTAGTTCCCCCACCATGCTCGCACTTGGATCCATAAAATAATAGTCATTTGATACTATGGATCTACTTGAGATGTGGAGGCTATGGATTCATCTAGGAAATCATAATTAATTGGTTGATTATAAACTGATCAACAATGATTTGACCTTTAATTAATTTTATGTGGATAAAATTGAAATCAAATTATACCAAAAGCATGAGCCATTTGGCCATTCACTAATTGTAATAAGGCCTTAAATGTATAAATTTTAGGGGATTAATTTTCATGATCACATAAGTTTTATGATTGAGCAGATATTTGTGAAGCTTAGAGGCTACAAAGACTAGATCTAGGCATAAATTTTATGTATATGAATATCATGTCTCATATTCAATGAGTGTGTGACTAATATAATAAACTTCCCACTCTTTGTATTACTCATTACAATGGGCAAGCATAAATCCTAGGGCATGGTATGTAGTTCAAATATATAGGAATAAAGTTTTTCCTTCCTTTGGAGGAATGAAGATTGGTGATGAGAGAAGGTAGATATTTAGAGAATCGAAGGCCTCTTGATATCTAGTGTCCCAATTGAAGTGGGTATATTTTATTATGAGCTGATGGAATGGTTGACATAGATTGGATAACTAGGAGATAAAATGATGAGTGGACTAAAATTTTCCTTGTAAACTATGAAGTTTCTTAAGATTAGATAGGGGTGGCAATTTTATAATGGCTTTGATATTAGTGTTGTAAACTTCTATCCCTCAAATAAAGATGATAAAGCCTAAAAGCTTACCCATTAAAATCCCAAAAATGTATTTCTTGGAATTGAGATGGACAAAAAATTGGATTAGGCAAACAAAGATTATTTTAAGCCTTGAAAGATGGTCTTTTCATAATTTTGACTTAATAAGGAGATCATCCACATAATATTAAACAATTTTACGGATTATATCATGGAAGATATAAGTCACAAAGAAAATGTTTCAATATGATCTATAAAAAATGTAGTAAAATTTTGGTGCTCTTGAGGATATAAATATTTGATTACTTTAACAATTTATAGAGTCTCATGAGGTGCTATGTTAATATCAATAGTATAATAATTTAATATCCTAGAGGTTTATGTGGAAGAGAATTATGTAGATGGGATTCATCTATGACTAAATGAGTTAAGACGATTCATCATCTTGGCACTAAAGAACAGGTATGGTGAGAAAATCTTGCCCTATCATGTTTGGGTAGGAAAGAGGAATGGTTTTGAACTCCCCATTATGGTGATAAATGAGAGGTTTTATAGTGACGAAATTGACTAAATGTTTTTTTTGGAGGATGTATATAACATTGTCTATCATATAAGGGGTGTTAAATGGTGAAGAAGGTGTGTCCTCTTCAAAAATAGGAAGAAGAGTAACTTCTCAGGTAGTTTTGGTATTTTTATTAAAATTAAGGCTGTGTTTTTCATGGGGTTTCCTAAATATCCTAACATGATAACGTGAAAACCTTGTTGATAGTGTCCTATTCCAAAACCCTTCCAAGCACATCCTTGTAGGTATGTTTTAACAAAGTATGGTTTATCTAGGAACTAAAAGTTTGAGGTGAATCATTTAGCATGGGTTTGGTTAGAAAGACTTGAAGAAGGATGATCGATCCCCTGATAGATCAAATGAATGCGGAGGAAAGGTGAACTAAATGGAATGATCTCTCATAGATTAGTAAAATATTCATGTTGTTTGTCTAGACACCCATGTTATTGGGGAGTGGGGAGAGTTTTTAACATCGATAACTGATACTTTTTAAGATAGATGTTGAAACATGTACTCAATGGAAACCTTATCAATAATATTTGATATATGGATCATCATACTAGATGACACTTCTTTGGATGATGATGGGATCATGATTTATAATGGAATTAAGATGTCATTTGCTCAAAATTTAAGGTTGAAATTTTTTAATAGATGGGGATCAACTAGGATATTATGGCTATTACCGTCATGTTTAAATTTAACACATTGATGCAAGGTGGAAGTGATATAATGCATAGTGCATATCCATGGATATATTAATAGGATGTTGTATTGAAACTCCCCTTATATTATGTAAAATAACTTGGGAGGACTACATATACCTACTTAGATGGGAAGGACAACCATTCCTAATGTCGAGGCTATAGTATCATTGAATGCTCATAAAATGGATGGAGAATGGGCTACAAAAATTTTAGGTAGTTTTAGTTTCTTAAATGCATGAGAGGAGATAATATTTATGTTTAATCCATTATCATTCATCACTCATTTGATTTGGGTTTGATCAATTTGGGTGGTGATAAATATTTGCATATCTTGGTCATCAAGTTGTAATGGTGATGTTTTAGAATCATGGAATGTTATGGATGATGTCTATTAAAGTGATGCTATAAAATTTGATAAAGGTTAGGGTTCATCAAATTGTATTTTGGTAGATTGCAGAGCTTTTATCATAGCCTCATGATACGATGGAGAGTTTTGGATAAGTTAATATAAAGACAGATTGACTGGGAGCTAATGAAGTTATTTTAAGATAGATATTTGTATCAATTATGAAGCATTATTTTTTTGTGCTTTTACTAGAATAAAAATTTTAAGTTTTGGGGAGGGAGTTATAGGACTATTTTTGGTAAGAGTAGGATCTTTTTTAATAGTCACCTTAGTTTTATCAGGATTTTGGGTCTTATGACCCTAGGTATGGGATCATGTAGATATGTGAACTGTATCTATTTAAAACAAAGGTGGATTTGTTATTTTTTTAGACTCATCTAAATCTAGAGGATTTAGGAGGGCTTGATATCAAGATTTATCAGAGATTCTGGCTTAATTTGAAGCTTATTTTGATGGTGTTGGTAATATATTATTTCTTGAGGTGGATGTGACCCTAGTAGTTTTACTATGGGGATAGTCATGATCAAATTGTTTCATTAAAATATCATCTTCTTCTAATAAGTTTGGACCAAAAATTTTATCATATTACAAATTTTAGTATTATTTTTTTCTCTTCGATGATATGCATATTTCTTATTTTTATGATACCACACTAGTCTTTGAATATGGGGGTTAAAAGGTTTTATGGGTGGTAGCGTGACTAGGGAGGTTTGGAGAAGTTCATCAAGGATCTTAGAGTAAGAACCCTTAAATGGATCCTAATTAGGTTTTTCACTATTATAAGGCATTGGTATGGAAGTTACATTTACTTTTGAACCTAGATGCTTCAAACTAGTTTTTTGAATATTCCTTATAGTAGGTATTTTATGTTTAGGATAAGAACTCACACCTAGACCTTATGGATAGTTAGGGTTTATAGGATTATGTATTGGCATTATCACAGTGGGAAAATCCCTTTATGATAGTACATGTTATTTAGAATAGGATTCTATAATCGTGACCTTTAGTCTTTCCAAAGGATGAGTCCCAATATAGATGTTTTAGTTTGAATAAGTGTCATAGGTGCCTTCCATTTTTGAATTTGATTGGGGGTATTAGGGATATCCTCTTTATGGAGTTCAATCCTTATGGGAGGATGTTGTAAGGATTTTCCTTGTGATTCCCTAAGGTTTTTATTTCTAATACCTATAGCCTTCCCCTTAATTTCCCTAAGATTTATCTCTTCTCATGTTAAGAGGGGATTTGGTCTTGGGTTTGTTTGAGGAAACACAACAATATCCTCAAGGGGGAGTAAGATAGAGGGGATGGGAATGCTAAATGCATGTGTTGAGGTGACATAAGGTGTGGAATTTGTATCTTATAATTTGTCTAAAAAAGAATTATCTTTGATATCTCTCTCTTCCTTTGTTTCTAATTGATCATTTTGAATGATTCCAGAGAATGTTTTCTTAAGAGGATCCCAAATAATGAGATCTAAGAAACTTGAGTGGGTTTTTAGGATAACTTCATTTATTTCAAATGGTTAGAAGGCATCTCTTATAAGTATATTGAGGATATAAGTACTACCAACCTCTTTAGGTAGAAGTTGATCATGGATCATACTAATAACATGGGTTTCATGGTCTAAGGTGGATCCCAAATTAACCTATCAAAAATTAGAAATGGAAGTGTGGTTAGGGAATGATTTCCTAAAGATGTATTTAGAATTATTATGGGGAGTGTTAGGGTTATTTAATTATAACTCTCCTTGATAAATAAGGTTTTATACTAAACCCTTGAAATAATGGCACCTATTGACATCATAACCTATTACACAGTGGTAGTTACAAAAATTATTTTCCTTAAACTAGTTAGGATTAGGTCAAGAGTCTTAAAGAGGTCTAACTAGAGGAAGTTAAATGATATATGCTTTTAAGAGCTTATCTAAGACAAAATCATAAGACTCTCCTAAGGTTGTGTACTATCATGGAGGAAAATTTGTTAATGGTTTTGGGATTGTGCTTGAGAGGTAGAGGCTTTAGATTAGCTTTTTGTTTATGGGGCTGGTCATTTTAAGACCACAATATTAGTAGTGCCTTTGTTTTTATTATTGTTATACCCTTTAGAGGGATCAAGTTTGAATTTTTTACTATGTAATTTTAATTTCACTTCTTCCAAAGATCTAATTTGTAGCTTACTAGCCATCAAAAAGTCCTTGTCAAATGTTTTGAAGGATTGAAGCCATAACATTGATGATATATGTTTTGAACATGATATCATATAAAATTTAAATATTTTAGGTTGAGGAAGGTAAAAGGTGAGTTAGTTTATAAGACTCTATCTAGACATAAAATCAGTGATAGATTCATCATAGACTTATCTAATGGCATAGAGATTGGTGGTGGCCACTTTTCTTACAATGTTGATGGAAAATTAATCTAAAATGATTTGGGCTAGATGACCAAAAAAGAAAAGGGAATGTTGAGGGATCAAACTATACCATTCTGATGATGGTCTAGCTAGCGACATGGGAAAGGTTATAATAAGAAGAGCATCATCATGGGTTATAACATAGAAAGCATGTATGAATGCTCAAATGTGTTGATGAGGATCTTTCTTATTTTTAAACTTCATAAATTTAAAAATATCCCATTATGAAGGGTATGGTATAATGGGTATTATTGGGTTAATGGGTTTATTGCAAATTTTCTAATAAGTGAGCATATTTTTATACCCGAAGGAAAAGGATTCCAAATTCACCATCCTATTCATAAGGTATAGTTGGGTATTATATTAAGGAATACACCCAAAAAAAAATTGTTGAAGATGTTGATAAAAATGAAATGGAGCAAAAAAGCATTATGGCAAAGGGTAACCAACTAAAGTGGTCATAATTGGTTAGGATGCTACCACATACTATGAGGTCTGTAAGGATATATAAGTGGACCCAGGAGCTTGAGAGGGAGATATTTATTGGGTGGAAAATGTTATATACTACTAAGGAGATTGACTTATGGGAACTTGTTTCAAATGTTGAGTTTGGGTATTTAGAGATACACTAGTTTGAATGGGTGGGAGAGTTATTGGGATTGAGATCACTACATTTTGAGATGCCATGGTAAGGGGTGAAATAAATGTAAGTTAAGGTGTAGTAATATTTTGAGCTTGGGTAATAGTTGGGAATGGACCACTAGATGTAATTAGAGGTGGATTACTTAAATTTTGTATAGCATTAGCATCAAAACCTATTAGGGGAGGACTATCGAGGGAGGATACCATAGTTGTAGTAAATACTTCATTTTCATCTAGAGGAATGTCAAAATAATTATTAAAAAATTATGTATAGGGGAAAGTGGAATGCAGATAGCTTGAGTTCTAATGTAATGGCTAGGCACAATTGGATTACTATCCAATATGGTGGAAAATTCAGGATCTCCCTAAGTATAGATCTAGGGAATACCCTCCCCCATAGACTCAAGAGAGGTAGGAAGACTCAGAGAGTTCTCCATGAAAGAGGATGAAGATGGGGATTAATTTTTATTTATCAATTGTTTTCACATAAAAACCATGTATAAATGAATAAAAATCAAGAAATGAAAACAAAAAATGCACAATAGTCTTTTTGATTAACTCATTTTAGTGAAAAAAGGCACACACACTACGAAATGTACCTAGAGAGATTTTACTTTTTTTAAGAAATTAAAATTAAAGTGTAATGAGGAAAAATGTTAATGAGGTTACTAAGAAATGACATTCTATATATGGTTTTAGGTTTGTTTAGGATAAAAACATATTTATACTAGAATTGATACATGGTTTCATATTGGGGCCTACCCCCTCACTTCACACATCATAGCATAAGGGTGTCAAGTGATTTTATAGTATATACCTGATATTTATATTTTATCTTAATTAACATACTATGTTGGTTCTCCCCTTGTTGGTGAAATCCAAGTAGGATAGCTGGGATGATGTTTGCCACTAGGTCATGAAATCCTAGTTGATTTCCTTATGTCAATGTTTGATGAATTAATTGTGTAAGTGGTTTTGTATGTGTGTGAAAAGAAGTTATTGATATGATAAATTGATCCACTTGAATTAATCTATGTGAATTATCTAATAAACTAAGGAATGGATGCAATTCTTTTTAAACCTTTAAAAGGAGATTAAAAAACAATTTTGGATTTTTCCTTTGAATTGAGACAATAATCAAGAAAAAAGGAAATGACTAAATAAATTCATAATGAAATATAATAAGAATAATGAGACCTTAGGGGTCCCATCGAGTGTGCTATAATGTTATATTATTTTTTTCATTTTTACTTTTAATTTAATTTTGTACTAAAAACTTAATGAAATGTAGGGTTTATGAAGAATACCTAGAGATATGAATATGGTTGTGCATTGCTTGAATCTAGTGAATGAGGGAACTTCTTTTTAGCTTGGAATAATAACTTGTACACAAAGAGACAACTTGGACAAAATGGACTAATAGATAGATAGGTGAGTTGCCTAGTTAGGAACTAGTCCTAAGAAGTTATGAACTTCCTCAAATGGATGTCAACTCACTATTTTCATAATTAAGTGGATAAAAAAATATTTAAATTAAAAAAGATAAAGAGGTGATAACAAAGTGATTATGAATTAATCTTCATTTAAATTATCAATGTAAGCAAAGTATTTATCCCAATAAGCTGTAACAACATTCAAATCCTCTTGTATAACATCTAGCTGGTCAAAAGTGGATTCATTCAAGAGAGAGTATACAATAACACATAGTGCTAACTTGAAGGCCATATCACTCTAGTTGGTAAAAAAGGGTTGAGATACAATGGGTAGATTAGTAATATTAATGAAATTGTGCATAATTCTAAGTAGATTCAGCTACACATTAATTCCATGTTTAAAAAGATATAAGATTAGATCAAAAAAATATGGAAGATAGAGTTCTAGGATTAAAAGGCTCGAGTTTAAAAATAAAGTGTAGTGGATCGATGTTGATCCTATAGAATTGGTGCTAATTCAGATGAATTAGTGTCAATTTTATTTAGACTACACCTAAATAAAAATAGGAAGCTACAAGGTGACAAAGGATAATGACAAATGAAAAAAAGGATATCTACTATGTTTTGAGAGTGGAATAATCAGGAAAAAATAGAAATACTATTAAAAAATGAAATAAATAAAATAATACTTACCTTGAATAGAATTATAGGTATAATATATTCTTCCCACAAGAGCAAAAGATCATTCTGATTCATGATGATGGATGTGGACTAGGTGTAGTGGAATTTTGAAATGGTGTGGCTAACATTATCCTTAATTATCTTGAGAAAATCCACAAATTGTTACCATAAAATAAAGAATGGGAAAGAGTATGAATTATGTGAAAATGTTCAAGGGGAAATATCTACATTAGAGACCTATTTGAGAATGACCTACTTGAGAACAACTCAAGTGAAGTGCTAAGGAATAGGTTCGATCTACAAAACACCCAATCCAAGGAGAAGCATTTTTGACACTATGTTTCATCTCACCATGAAGATGATTCAAGAATTTTCCTTTTGATATTAGAAAGGAGGTATGATTAGTATCTATTGTGCATAATGGTTTGTTTTCAGTTTCCCCTAAGTGCCTTGAGCACATATATGTGTGTGTCCTTGCTTTATGTAGTTGAGGTAATTAGTGGTCTTGAATTGACGGTTAATGTTAAAAGTTTTCCTTGTTTTTATTAGACCTTATATGACTCCCTAATCCCAATGGATTGATAAGATTATTGATCTAGTTAGTATAGCAGGCATACTACCCCTATGAGTCACCAATTTGTTGACCAAATTTGACTTTTAGGTCAAACTGGGGCACCCCTAGGTAAAAAATTGGTTTTTAGGTGTTTTAGGGGGTCTAAATTATTTCACAAGGTGTTTTATAGGTTAATTAATGTCAATTTATGTTATTCTATCCATGGTAATTAGTTATTTTAGTATTTATATCCTTTTTGGGTCATTTAGAGGTTAAAAAAGGTGCATTTAATGAGTTGTATGGGTTTCTTGGGAAGTGTGAAGGTTTAAAAATATGATTTCATGATACATGTGTCAAATTTAGTCTTACCAACTAACATAACTGAAAAGTGGTAGGTTTTTCAAAAGAAAAGGTAGTTTTCTAGTAAAAGGAGAAGAAAATGGCACTTGTATGAATTTCTTGGGAAGTGTGCCATGTGGGAAAGGATCATAGAATGCCTCTTCAAATTACCCATACTTATTTACATGTTTTAGATGATCTTAAGGTACCATTTTTGGGTTAAAATATTTCTTTTCCTTTTCACCCTTCTTGGCAAGCAAAAGTGACCTATAGGTTTGCACTTGGTATGGTTAGCACAAGAGGTTTCAATAAAAATGGTCTTGGAGGTGTATTATACACTCAATAATATTCCATTTGATGTTTTTTTTTATAGTAATGGTGTTTTGAGCTTTATGAACCATTCTTAAGAAGTTGACCTTTCAAATCTACCTGCTAATCTATGCACCCTATAGGTTTTGCCTTGTTTGGAAGATTGCATACAATAAAAATACTAATATGAGTTTCATATGATGTTCATTCCCTATACTAATTATTTACATGCTTATTATTATGTTTGTAAAATATCTCATGAGATTTTTGATTTATTTTTTAGGTTGATGTCCTAGGTGCAATGACAACCATTTCCACTACTTACAAAAGGTTTTATTCTCTAAAATATATTATTGTGAAGGGTTAATGATGTTTCCCATGTTTAAATATCATATATATAACACCTACCTTCCATTTTTGGCCTCATAATTCCAATCTTTGATCAAAACTTTTGGCCCATGGTCATACTCATTTAGCTCTTTAACCATTTTCATCTACATCCATGTTGAATCACATGTATATAACTTGTTTAGTATATTAATTAAGTTTTATTTAAGATATATATATGTTTAAATGTGTTTGGGAATAGGAATAAATAAATTATATCCTTCAAAGAGTTTGTATAAGAATGTCACAGTCAGATATAACACTTACATATAGTTTTCCCTTTTAGATGGTCACCTACAAGTGCCCTCATAGAACCAATCATGTTGAAAAGGAGTGTTGAGATATGTTAAGGTATTTTAATTTTATGGAATAAATTTCAAACTATTGGATGAACTTGGAGTCCATTTAATGTCAAATCAATACTTCCATTCATGCTTGTAAACACTGCGTGCAAGTACCTCAGAATTCACCTATAGATACCCTCATGGAAGCTAACATCATTGAAAAGAAAGTGTCTAAGCTAGGTAAGGTATTGATAGTGTTAAAATTTCTTTGAAACTTGTGAGAATATCTAAACTACATTAGAAACACCAAACATGCATATGTTGTATAATATCATATACTATCTGCTCAGTTAGATGTTCACTTATAAGTGGTTTAGCAGAGCTTAAGGAACCATTTTGAAATTCTAGAGAAGTGATATAACTCATATTTCAAAACCTAAAAAAATAGAATGGAACCTAACATGAATTTTTGAAGTGTTAGGATGGTTGAACAAATTTGAAAGTCACTTCCAAGATAATGACTATGAATTCAAGGCTTTAACCACTAAAGATGTAAAACAGAGATCCTGGAGTAGTTTGAAATTAACATATGACATGGCTATATAATCTTATAAGGAATCATAATGGATTAAAATTCTATATATCATATAACACATGAATTTTTTAAATTTTCAAGGTAATTTGAGAAATGGAAATTAGTTTTTGAGGAAATTAGAATCACATTTTTATACACTGTGAATAAATAGTGATATCTACAAGACTGAGACTCAAAAGAGACCCTTCACTTAATTTTTCAATAATAAAACATTATTAACATGGTAAAATATTAATATTTAATTAATTTAATCTCTATGATATAAAGGATCACCAAAAGAACAAGATATGTGATTATTAGGGTCATATAAGCACCTATAGGCATGCCTAGCTCCAAAGTATCCACCTATAGGTTTTAACCCCTAAAATGGAATCTTCACCTAATGTCACAATCCTTTAATTATTAAATGTATATTATGGTAGATAAATAAAATTTATGAATTATAGGGAACCATTAGAGAAATTTGATATGCAATATTTGAATTTCTTAGCACCTATAGGTACACAACTCACTAGAAAAATATTCACTTATAGTAGAACAAAAGATAGTGGGCTGGCAGGTTACATCTAAGTGGTTTTTTTGTAAATTTCAAGTTGAGTGAAGGTATGAACACACTTTTTTATACCTACATGTTTCTAATAAAGTCTTCAAACAACATCACCCATAGGTGCCCATTTAATGAGCTATAGTAACCTATAATAGGGGTTAGTAATGAAGTGTCACAATCATGAATCCAAGGTGATTATGAAGGGTATAGAGAATTTATAAGGGTTAATTAGGTTTTTTATAAATTTAATTATGACCAAGGGGATCTATATAGGCTATAAAGAATGTAAAACAAATCACACAGACCTCCCAAATGCCCTATTTACACCTACAGTCAATTATGTTGTAGTATCTAAAATAATAAGAAAAATAGTGGTGTTTTGGTGTGTGAGTGGCCCTAAAATGAGACACATATACATAAAAAATATAAATTTATTTAATTATGTTGATAAACACTTATCCTGATCTAATTCATGCATATTTACCTATAAGTGCTCTTCCATGCACAAAAAGCACAATCAGTCAAAGTGACACTCAACCTTGAGAAGTTTAACGTATGGAAAAGTATATAGGAGATTAGAGTGGTAAGAGATAATGGTAAAAATAACTTAATAATAAAATTTATATAATGTAACCTTCATGAGTTATATAGAAGAAAATAAGGGACTAAAAATCTGATATCATATAGTCTACAATCCTAAACCCTGTTGAGAGTTTCTTTCACAAAGTATGTTTTGGATTTTTCATGTTTTGAAGGATCTAACTTTGGAACCAAAGGTTAATTTTGTGTATTACATAATTTTAAATTTATGAGTACATTTAAATACTCATATATCTTGAGAAAATAGGGGAAGTACACCCTATTTGTCTCAGATAGGGGGTACTTCACCTCATGCATGAAACAAGTAGATTTGAAGGATTGGGGAAAAGGAGTAAACCATAGTTTAATGAAATAATTAAATGAGGTTTTTTAATATGATGGAAACCAATAAAAACCATGTAAACTAACCATAGAGAGATTATATCAAATATAATGGCCTAGGGTACTAGGTACGCAGGCAAAACTATTTGAGACTTAGAGCCTAATTGGGGAACCACTTTCAATTCTATCATGAGATACGATATATAACAAGTTTGAAAAAGTTTATAGAATTAATTAAGAGTTTTATGACCTATTTTATCCTATATTAACCATTAATAATGCACTTTTGGTCTTAAGGACAACTTAGACCTGTAGGAAAGTGAAGAAGGAGCTCGATAGGGCAAGTCTAGATGCTCATATCTTTTTGGAGGATTTTCATGGGATAAAAAGGATTTTAGGGATGTTATAAAATTTATTGAACTATTATTTTTTTAATTTGTTTTCAAATCCAACATCAAACTTTTATGAATGAACCTTAAGAGGTCAGACATACCTAAAGCCCTTCAAAACCATTCCTAGTGACCTGATTGGAGAAATGAAGATGGAGAAAAATTCTAATGGAATATTTTTTACATGAAACATATTTTAAATTTTATATGACTCAATAAATATCCATAATTTTCTTTTTATCTTCATGAAATTATACGGGTG